>MVAH01000182.1:0-35959 GCA_014825575.1 Phaffia australis
CTCTATCCAAAGTTTCTTGATCAATAAAAGCTCTCGGTTTGTTTGTTGTTCATTTCCTTTCGTTCCTAGCATACATCACGGCCCAGTTCCCACCTTATACATAATTCATTTCTACTCAGTCTTTCTTCTCTTTCTCTTCCTATCAGGTTTATTGATATTGGATTATTTATTAATTAACTCTTTGATTCGGCTTTGTGACGATCATTGGATTGTCAATATCGAGCTCTACCTTTCTTTCTTGCGCCATCAGATTTGGTCTATCTGTTTTCTCTTCCATATTAACAAACACATATGAGAGATGAACAAGTCTCTTTCCCTGATTCTTGACGGGATCGTTACGCTCCGTGTTCAAGATATACGTACACTTACAGAGAAAGAAGGAAACAAAGGTAAGTTCCGAGAGAGAGCATGAGAAATTGTCTCGATCAAAAGATCCGTTTGACCATCGTGTACCTGGTGACTTCTTCGAGTTGATACGACTTTTTCTTCCCTCCACCGCCGCTGCCGCCTTTTGTGCTTGGTCCTGCTTCTGGTGTTGATTCCACTGCTGGTCTCGCTCTTGCGCCGGCTGGCGATTCTGCTTCGCCTGATGTAAAAGATCGTTCGGTGGTGGCAAACGAAGAAGAGGAAGGAAATTGTGTAGCATTCCGGGGAAGATCGGCGAGGAGTGGTAAGTCGTCCCTGTCCTGTCGAAGCAGATTGGATAGTTCTTTGTTATAGCTCTGTTTTATATATAATTCATCACATGAAGGACAGCTTCGATCAGTTTCTCTTTTCTTTCTTTCTCACCTATTTCAGAGAAGGCTCGCAGAAATTCAGGAAGACGAAGGAGGTACCTTTTCTTGAACACCTTCACCCAGAGGAGACCTTCCCAACCTATTCAACTCATCGTCCTGCTCTCGCCTGGATTCCATGCCTATAAATCTTCTTGAGGCGTACTTCAGGAGGTTTATTCCCAGAATAATCTTTAAGACTACAAGGCTATATTTTTCGGGAATAAAGGGAGGAAAATAAATGAACAGAGTAAAGACACGATCCCGTCAGATCAGATTCGGGTTGAGAGACAAGTACGAATGAGCAAGGACAACCGAGAACAGAAGACGGACCAAATCCAAAAGATGAAACCTCCCAAACCAATTCCTAGCCAAAGCACAGCATCCGACTCCCAGAACGGCTCCTCGATCACTCCTTCCCCTTCAGCTAGAGTACCCCTATGGAGGAAGGCAGAGCTGATTGTCGATTCTTTGCGGCGAGAGGCCATGCCGAGGGCTTGAAAGGCTATGCGGATCACAAGACATGCTAGTGGGAGAGATGCAAAGCCCAACCGACGGGATACAAGAGGTGATTGATCGGCCAAAGCATGCTACGACGGCGTCAACCGGAGAAAGACAAAGTGGACATTGAATCGCGAAGATTAAAGTCAACTTCTCATCAAGAGGAAAAGTCAAAGAAAAAAAGCTGGTAAGGAAAGGAAGGTTTCTTCACCTTTTTACCACTTGGCAAGCCTCCAATGCCGGCGGTGACAAGGTCTCGACAGAGTACATCGGCAAATCGCTCGTACGTTGACACTCGGATATGACTATGGTCATACACAATATTTTCAAGAACAGCGTTGTATTTGAGCATATCAAACATCAAACGAAACATCACTGTGAATCTTACTTAAACTTCGTGATACTGATGTTTGAACCGATAACGACACATAGCAGACTGGATGAATATCGAAAGGACTATCAAGATAAGAGAAAATGGATAGGTCAAGTCACTTACTACGCGTGCTTCAGCCAATCGACCACCATCTCGGATCCTAAGACAACGAGAGCCGGCTGTTTATAGACGGTTGTGCCGGATGGACAACATAGCAAGCACACTTTTCAGAATCTTCATACTGCTAAAATTAAAATTCAAAGGAAGAATACCGACCGAAAGGATAGCTTCCACATGGCCAGCGCCCTTCATGAAACTTCTGGGCAAGCTCGAGAAATCTGAACCACTCAATTCGACCAAGTTTCGGAAGGCAATGATGGCAAGCATCAAGCCTAGCTGGAAGCGTTCGACAATGTCTGGAGTGACGAGTGAAGGAGATGAACATGTATAGAAATTTAGAATAGGTATGTGCGTGCGAGAAGTGATTTGGTCTGAGTGAAAACATAGACAAACCTGCGCAAGCGATCTGAAACAGATTTTCTTTCTCAAATTTTTTGAAAACAGCTATCTCGATGAAAATGGAACGGGTATAAGATTAGGATCTGGCTGAAAGGAAAAGTCCTCAAGGATGGTAAGCGGAAAGGGAAAGAGACTGACAGCCCTTGATCTCAACGAACTGGTTCGAGACTAGCAAAGTGAGAAGAGCGTTGTCGAATGAGTTGATGGCCACGTTGAGAGAGATTAGCTGGAAAAGGAAGACCAAAGTGTGGGCCACTTTTCGACAACACAGAGAACATGATATGAGTGTTATGGACTTTTGATTGACTCAAAGCAAAGCTAGATGCAACATGAGCCTCACCGACACAGCCGAGGCTCAAGCAGAAGAAGAGGACTGGTCTAAAATGAGGTTGAGAGCCATTTGGTCGCCTAGATAGAGTCTCCCTAGCAAAGAGAGAGTCAAGGACATCTTGACCAAATGCACAGCATAGTTTGTCTGCGATCTGAAAAGAGAATAGGTAGGAAGAAGCGAAAGAAAGAGAAACTGATACAGGTGAGCAAAACGAAATATTGAGTAACTTGCCGAAAGAGATTGACCGATGGGACTTGCTTCGAATGCTCCAAAGATGACGACTAGTTTGATACTGTCTTGTCTGTTGTAGATTTACATCAGTTCAAAGTCAGTTTAGTAGATACGAAGAGTCCCGTTATCACGCTTGTTGTTTCAGAGGCCCAAACCCACGAACCCTCTGATGGAATGATAGATATAACTAGCATCTGTTCCCCAAATGAGTATGATACAGCTGAACAAGACGAGGAGGAACTTGATGATGTCGATTCGCTGAGTAGGGGCGAGATGACTAAAGGAAGAAGGAGGAGAAGATCATACAACCCAGAAGGAGTACAAGTTTATCAATCAAGCGTTCGAATGAGGCAAAAAGGAAGGAGCGATAAGAAACACCGGGCCGAACCGACTTGGTTTCCTCTTAATGAGCGCATTCCAGTGGTTTGCGAGCAGGACACAGAACGCGATGAACGATCTGATGGGTAGGATGGTGAACACATATAGAAACGAGTCTAGACAGACAACCGAGCCGAATGTGATTAACTGAAGCGAGATCGAGGGAAACGAAAGTTAGGATTTGGTCGGTACAACATAGAGTGAACACGATCTGTGAGCACAAATCCAGTACCTTTTCGATGGCAAGAGGAACTTGAATAAAGTTGGACACTCGTTCCCCTTATGATTGTCGACCCGCACACAAAAAAAACCAAGAGAAAGAGAGAGACAGACACCTCAAGTCAGACAAGAACAAGACAGAAGCAAGATAGAAAAATTCTGGATAACGGGGCTTGAAGAAACAGAAATAATTGGACGACGGACATTTCAACTCTTGACTACTTTCATAGTCATTAGCCCAGATCTCTTCCTGAAGATGCTCCCATAAACTGGCCTTTGGCTGTGGCTCTTGATGGACTGGTGGACGTTCGGATGTATCGCCTGACGCAAGTTTTCTGTCCTCATGATCATAGTCTTGGTCTTGGTCTTGGTCTTGACTGAGATCAAGATCTTGGTCCAAGGTGGGTTGAGTGGAAAATCTCCTTCGGAGGACGCCGAGGTCAAGGGTGTCTATTTTTCGGGGAGATTCATTCAGATCGGCAAAACTTCTAGTAGGGGAAGGTGGGAGAGATGAGTATGCGGCAGGAGGCGACCTGCGGTCATCTACTGGTGATGAGGAAGATGAAGAATCAGATCTCGGGGAGTCTATCCTGAGGGACCGACCAGGGAGAGAGTTTGGCAAGGTCTCGAGCGAGGTTGATGAGAAGGATATTCTAGTTGTGGGCGTATGGGTGAGAGTGGCAGGTATATCGACTGGACCTAGACTCAAAATAGACTTTGAGCTAGATTCTTCTATCGGAGGAACCAGACTTTGCGGATTTTGACGAATCGTGCGTGCCGAGTGTGATTGGGAGACCAGAGGTCGAATAGGAAAGGCTGAGTCCGAACGGTATGGTATAGAGCTACGTGAAGCATCGGAAGAGGAGCGAGATCTGACGGTAGGGCCTAAGGATGGAAGTGAAACAGAGACGGATGAATGAGGATCTATAGTAGGTGTAGATGTCTGTTTAGATAGCAGTAGAGGGATATCCAGCTCGCTGGCATGGGAGGATATGCCTGAGGTATAAGAAGGAAAGAACGAGGTCGGTGGTGAAGGTGATCTGTATGATGACGATGATGGTGAAGGTGAAGGCGAAGGCGACGGTGACGGATACGATGTTCGTTTTCCCATTAGCGCAGAAGATCGATGTTCAATCTTGATGAATACGACAACACCGAAGGACCTGAAGATGTACGAGAAACGACTTGAGAGGATTCCGGAGAGAGCACCTCAAAGCTTTCGAGAAGGTTAGTGAGCCGGTGACGATTGACTGTGGGTAGATGGGTAGATAGATAGATAGATAGATAAGTATATGAAATAATAGATGATGTCTATCTACATATTTGAATATGAATATTGTCTACATATGGGTGCGTGCCTGATCACAAACAGAAAGGTGCCTGCTTGTGTACGTAAGTATCCATCTTCCAGCAGGTATCCATATCAATATATTCTCTATCCACCTATACAGGAACGTTACTGACCGGTGGATTGTAACCGGCGCTCGGCAACCAGGGTAATTGATGACGTAATCATCTCATGATTATCACAAAATTTCTCTAATCAGATAGAGTTCTGGCAGGACGAAAAAGTCGTTCGATGGTGCAAACAATCAAATACAAATCGAATTCAACACTTAACACAACCCTTAAGACAAAACTACCACATCCAGCGTCCACCCAACTTCCTAGTCCCTCTCTTGTTTTCCTTTTTTTCTCTCCCTAATTCTTTATCTCTTCTTCTTCTATCCTCTCTCGTCTTCGTCGCCTTTGTTCCTGTTTTCTTCTACCATCTAGGTCAGTAAAGACCCTGTATAATCAGTAGGAAGTCTTTCCAGTATCTACCTCAAATGGCCACACTCTCCGATCTCGTTATTCTTCTCCTCGGAGCTCTCCTCGCCCTTGGATTCTTCTACAAAGATCGACTATTAGGATCATCCACCTCTTCAACCGCCACCGCATCGACTTCTTCGGCAGCTACCACCAATGGAACAAAGCTCGCAGAGTCCAACGGGAACGGACATGCCTTCAAAGGCGATCCCAGAGATTTCGTAGAGCGAATGAAGGATCAGGTATCGTCCCTTTTCCTCATTTTCAATTTCTTTTCTTTCTCTTCACCCTCTCCTGTCATCTTGCGCACAGACCGTTTCTCCTTCTTTGCGCACGGGCCCTCTTTTCTTTTCTCTTTTTTTCCCGATCACTACGAACAAACTTCAACCACCTTGAGCAACACTCTGTCTATCCCCGACGATTCCATCAGTTGTACTGACCTCTCTGCTCTTTGTGTACTTCCTATGGTTCTTTCTCTGCCTCATGATTCCATCGCCATCGAAAGAAAAAACGATTGGCCGTGTTTTACGGCTCCCAGACGGGTACGGCCGAAGAATATGCTACCCGGATCGCGAAAGAAGCAAAGTCCCGATTCGGAGTTTCGTCTCTCGTGTGTGATATCGAAGAGTATGATTTTGAAAAGCTCGACCAGGTCCCAGAAGACTGTGCGATCGTGTTTTGCATGGCTACTTATGGTGAGGGTGAACCGACGGACAATGCCATTCAGTTTACCGAAATGATCAATCAGGACGATCCAGAATTTTCCAACGGGTCCACTCTCGATGGCCTGAAGTATGTCGTATTTGGCCTGGGAAACAAGACGTGAGTGTTTTGATTTCTTCTCTGCCTTTTCTCTTTTGTCCACCCTTTGTTTGCTGTCTCCTTTTCTTCTTCTTCTTCATCCTCATCTTTGTAGATTTTATATGCTCACGTATTCGTTCTCCCTTACTCCCCACAGTTACGAACAGTACAATGTCGTTGGTCGACAGCTCGACGCCCGACTAACCGCCCTGGGCGCCACTCGGATCGGCGAGCGAGGTGAAGGTGATGATGATAAATCGATGGAAGAAGACTACCTCGCGTGGAAGGACGACATGTTCGCCGCCCTGGCAGCCAAGCTCTCGTTTGAGGAAGGCGCCTCGGGTGAGACCCCTGACTTTGTCGTCACCGAGGTTCCTAATCATCCGATCGAGAAAGTCTTCCAGGGAGAGCTCTCTTCCAGAGCCCTCTTTGGTAGCAAAGGCGTACACGATGCAAAGAACCCGTACGCCTCTCCGGTACTCACCTGCAGAGAGCTCTTCACCGGTGGTGATCGAAACTGCATTCATCTCGAATTTGACATAACCGGCTCCGGGATTACCTACCAGACCGGTGATCATGTTGCCGTCTGGCCTTCTAATCCCGACGTCGAGGTCGAACGATTGTTGGCTGTGCTCGGTCTCACTTTGCCCGAGAAGCGACATATGATCATCCAGGTAGTCTCGCTCGACCCGACGTTGGCCAAGGTGCCGTTCCCGACCCCGACCACGTACGATGCCGTGTTCAGACACTACCTCGATGTATCCGCCGTAGCGTCGAGGCAGACGCTCGCTGTGCTCGCAAAGTACGCTCCGTCCGAGGAGGCTGCCCAGTTCCTTACCCGACTTGGAACTGACAAGCAGGCCTACCACACCGAGGTCGTCGGCGGTCATCTCCGCCTGGCCGAGGTCCTCCAGCTCGCCGCCGGAAATGATATAGCCGTCATGCCGACGGCCGAGAACACCACGGTGTGGAACATTCCATTCGATCACGTCGTCTCTGACATCTCCAGGCTCCAGCCCAGGTTCTACTCTATCTCATCCTCCCCGAAACTTCACCCTAACTCCATTCACGTCACCGCGGTTATCCTTAAATACTCATCCCAGGCGACTGACGGACACCCGGCCAGGTGGGTCTTCGGCTTGGGCACAAACTACCTATTGAATGTCAAGCAGGCCGCCAACAACGAGACCACCCCCATGATCAGCAACGGCCAGGATGACGTACCAGAACATGTGTCCTCACCAAAATATACGCTCGAAGGTCCAAGGGGGTCCTACAAGCATAACGATCAGTTATTTAAAGTCCCCATCCACGTTAGACGATCCACCTTCAGGTTACCGACCTCGCCAAAGATTCCGGTCATCATGATCGGTCCTGGTACTGGAGTTGCCCCGTTCAGAGGGTTCATCCAGGAAAGAATTGCTCTTGCCAGACGGTCAATAGCCAAGAACGGGCCGGATGCGCTCGCTGATTGGGCCCCGATCTATCTATTCTACGGTTCCCGAGACGAACAGGACTTCCTTTACGCGGACGAATGGCCGGCGTACGAGGCAGAGCTTCAAGGAAAGTTCAAGATCCATGTCGCCTTTTCTCGATCCGGTCCTCGGAAGCCGGATGGCTCGAAGATTTATGTTCAAGATCTCTTGTGGGATCAAAAAGAGGCAATCAAGAGTGCGATTGTCGAGAAACGAGCGAGCGTGTATATCTGTGGCGATGGACGAAACATGTCCAAGGATGTGGAACAAAAGTTGGCCGCCATGCTGGCCGAGTCAAAGAACGGATCGGCAGCGGTCGAAGGAGCCGCCGAGTTGAAGTCGCTCAAGGAACGATCCAGATTGTTGATGGACGTCTGGTCATAGACTGTTCTTCCCTTCCCTCAATACTATCATCTTTCTCTATTCAGTATGTTTCCTCTTCCTTCTTCCTTCGTTATCTCTCTCTCCCTTTTTCTATTTAGAAGCTTACCGATCGAATAGTCATCAATTGACGACATATACAACGAGCGATTCCCTTCATATGTTTTCGTCACTTATAGAGTCTCTATACCCTCACTTTGTCACACCCTTCATCTATTCTCTCTAATTACCCTTCCTTTGCCTTCCTTATGGAAACTCAATCGATCAAATCATATTTCTCCAAAACGTTCACGTGTCCGGGCGATTTTTTTTGTTGACCGGTCTCAAGTCGTCTCTGTGAATACTAGAAGAGTAAGAGGCCGAACCAACTAAAGAAAGACCCATTCGTATTCATGCAAACTGATAGGACACCAAAAGAGCTAATGAAGAAAGAAGAAGACTGCAAAAGCAAGATCGGAACAAATAGTGAAAGGATGACGAGCCCTCCTTCCTCTTCGCCCGCCTTTCTAGGCGGACCTCAAACAACAGTATATCTCCCACCGGCAGCCGCTGCGTTTCTTTGTTCTTGCGCAAGGCCCTGGATGGTACCCTCGACCAATAGCCTGGTGATCTCTTTGACGGCAAGCTCGACCCGCCATTCATCGTTCGACTCAACCAATAACGAAAGCTTTGGTTCGCCCCCTGGAGGTGGCTCTTTGGTTGGTTCGTAGTAAATTCCTCGGTTGGTGATCGCGCAACCTGTCAGGTCGATCAATTTCGTCATCCTGAGAACGGTTATCAGAAGAAATGGAATGAACGCGAAGAAGGACACAACCGATCAGTCGCCGTTAGGGAAAGATATTGATAAAAGAGAGAAAAACAATCAGAAGCAAGGACGTACGACTCTCGGTTGGTCACCATCCATCGAGCTTTCTGGACGAAATCGTTGATCTGGACGACTGCGTGGAAATCTGTGGCATCCGGATCCTTCGGTTTCCTCTCCGTCGAGATTTGTCCTTTGGTATCTCCTCCGGACGGTTGGTTGTTTGCCGAAGAAGCAGCGGCAGCAGCCGTGGCCATCGCCTTCTTCTTCGCCGCTAGCTCCGCGTTAATTTTCTCGAGCGCCGCCTGTACTTTGGTTAGACCTTCCTTGTTTGGCCCAGACACTTGTAGAGCGGGCGGGGCCACAGGTACAGCCGGCCTGGCTCTAGCAGCAGCAGCGGCCGAACCAACACGTTCAGGCGCTGGTCCCTTGACAATGTCCACCTTGAAGCCGGGCAGAATCGTCTTTTCATCCTTTGCCACCGGCTCACCCTTCTCGTCCTTTTCACCCTCTTCATCCTTCGCCTTGCTCTCATCCTTCTCTCCGAACGCGGAACGTTCGGCCTTCTCTTTGGCTTCTCGTTCGGACTCGAATCGATCAAGTCCTTTACCTCCGAAACCGGTATTGGTGTACGACTTCGCAGCTCCCGATCGAACTTTGGCCAGGAAACCTAGAAGAACGAAGGACAAATCAGTTGACAATTCTTTGGCCCATTGTTACGAAGCATGATAAGGAAAAGACCAATTCGACTCACCTTCCGACATCGCTTTCAACCCTTCCGGAGCAGTCACCCCACTGGCCTCTACAGCTCTGCAGATGTCCACAGAGTATTTTTCCTGATCGGGTGTAATGAACGTCACACATGTTCCCTTGTTTCCCGCCCGTCCCGTTCGACCGGCCCGATGGACATAATCTTCCATATGGTTCGGGACATCATAGTTGATAACCAACACTAGTTGCTTAATGTCCAATCCTCTAGCAGCGACAGACGTGGCGATCACAATAGGAATCACACCGGATTTGAAATGAGTGATCGTCTGATCTCTATCAACTTGTTCTTTTCCACCATGAAGAGAGTTTGCACGTCGATAGGCTCGCTGGTGGAGCTCAAGTAACAAATTATCCGCGGATTCTTGTCGCTCGACAAAGATCAACGTTCGCTTTGTGTCAAGGTCTTCTTCCGTCTGGTATGTCTCACCCAGCAGCTCAAGCAATCGGTGGAACTTGGTATCCTCTGTTCGGACTTCGACGACTTGGGTAATCTCCTTGGCAACAACTGATCGACCACCTACCGTTACCTCAAGAGGTTTCTGCAGAATCTTTCGAGCCAGTCCGTCCATCTGTTTTGGGAACGTCGCGGAGAATAAGACAACCTGTCGGTCCGGTCGAACATTGTTGATGATTTTCATGACCTGAGATTGTTCAATAAGAGCGCATTTAGTTAAGACATGCTTCTCCCAGTGGTTGACGAGAACGTCTTTGACTAGATAATTGTACAATATGAAACAAAACCCTTACTTGAGGTTCAAAGCCCATATCAAACATTCGATCAGCCTCGTCCAATACCATGTAGGTCACTCGTTTTAGGTTTGTGACTCTTCCAGAGTTGGCCGTCAAGAGATCAATCATACGGCCAGGGGTGCACACAACGATCTCTGCACCTTTCTTTAACTCGGCGATTTGCTCCGAAATGGGAGATCCTCCGTATGCACACATGGCCTGAGTAGCAAGGATTACACACTAGTAAGCCAAGGAGAAGACTTTGCATACACAACTAGAACAGCAAGAAATCACATACCGTGATGCCTAAGACTTTTGCAAATGGCTTACACTCCCTAACGATCTGCAAAGCCAACTCTCTGGTAGGAGTCATGATAACGGCCATAGGTCCTTCTCCAGATTCAAGAGGCCTCTGATCTTTGATATGTCTCAAGAGAGGCAAGAGGAACGCAATGGTCTTTCCGGACCCGGTCTTGGCGACTCCGATCACATCTCGTCCGGACATGATGGATGGAATAGCTTGCGCTTGAATGGCAGTCGGAGAGGTGTAGCCTAGGCGTTTGATGACTTCCAAACTAATGGCCATATAAAATGAGCAACATAATGAGCGAAAGAAGAGTTTCCGAGTTGACTGCGCTGTGGTTAAAAAAAAAAGTACAGATAAGATAGGAGAGAACGAACCATCCTCCGGGTAAACCAAAGGCTCCCCAACGCTTGACTGGTCTTGGACAGTCTACTCCTCTAATCTTGATACCATCCATCTCAAGCCTCATCAGGTCGACCTCCTCTTCCGTCATCTCCGACACCTCATATGGAGCCGTGTAGAACGCTTTTCGGAATGGCTCGTAAGTGATCTTTTGGTGATCGACTGTCGGTAGATCTTTACGTCGATTACGCTTGGCAGCCAACCTAGAAATAAACAAACGACACGCAAGTTGTTGCACAAATCAGTAAACTAGAGGAGGAGGAAGGAAGGCACATGCGATACACAGCGGTTGAACGTTGAGAGAAAGTACAAATAGACTTACGCCATGATATCTTCAGCCGTGAGAGGAAGGTCTCCCTCCTTGGGCTTTTGCTCTTCCTCGTCCTCGCTTCCCAGTCCGTCCTCTTCTCCATCGATACCTAAGGCCCTTGGCTTAGGCTTTGCGCCGTTTCCCTTCATTCGGCTCTTATCCTCCATATCAACTTTTGTCCTTTCCTGTGTAACCCCACGCATGTACGCCTCTAAAGGATCTTCCTCCTCCTCCTCTTCCTCTTCCTCCTCTGGTTTTCCATCCTTCTTTGACACCTCCACCTTTTTGCTATCCGAGACAGACTCGGGATCAACATCCATGGCTTCTTCAGTCGGATTGGTCTGTGCGCTTCCTCCATTAGATGTGGCGGAAACGACTTCCCTCTCTCCACCTTTGACACTAGCGACTGGCTGATAATCCAACTCTTCGTCGTCATCCTCCACGTGAACATATGTCTTATCGACCTCTGGCAAGTCTTCTAACTTCTCAAACTTTCTCACAGGAGCAGCTGAATCGTCCAGTCCAACAGCGCCTCGGCTACCGTTGACTCCGATAGACCCCAAGGAGGATTGATTGAGATTAGACCCTCTGGCGAGTCCGGTTGGTTTCAGAGGAAGGCCGATTCGGGTCAGCGCAGCTGTGGAAGACAACGAAGAGCCGGCGGACGAAGAGAAAGAAAACCCAGCTCGCTCGTCGGTGGTCTTCTTGACAAGAAGACCTATGCTTGTAGACCGAGGTGTGGGAGATATTTTGGCGGTGCCAGGGCCCGGTGAGACATCTGTATTCGGAGCAGGGGACGCACTAGAGAGACCTTGCTTGGCCTTCCAAGCGGCCAATCTCTCCTTCTTGGCTCTAATCTTCTCCTCCTCTGCTGTAAGCTTAGAAGCGACCGGCACAGGAGCAGAGATGGGGGCTAGAGGTGGAGTTGGAACGGAAGGCGGAAGTACTGGCAGATGAGAGGGACCAGGTATCGATGCTACCGAGGGAGGACGCGTCGAAGATGCATATTCGGACGAAGGCTCAAGCGGTTGGTCGGCTGAAACTGATCGTCCTGATAATCCGGACTGTTTGGGATGTACAGACGAGGAGGACAAAGGATAGGAAGCATATGCTGAAGAAGTACTGGAAGGTGGAGGAGGGGACCGGTGAGAAGACTTTCTAGATTCCCTTTCTCTATCTCCCTTTCGGTATGCTTTATCCCTCTCTCTGTCCCGTTCTCTATCTCGTTCTCTATCCCGTTCTCTGTTCCTATCCCTGTCTCCACCGTCTCTTCTTGAATATTCCCTTTCGCGTTCGCGTTTCCGGTCGTAGTCTCCGTCCCGACTGGACCTGTCTCGATGATGAGAATACTCGTCGTCGTGTCTTCGAGACAAATGACCTACAGGTGAGGGAGATCTGTCGGCGTGATCTCGGCGAGAAGTGGAGGACGAATGCTTACTTCTTTTTGATGAAAAAGAGGACGGTTCGGGAGAACGAGACCGAGCCATGATTTTAGATGTGCGAGTTAAGTATATGTGAGCTTCTGGTCGTGTATCTGGTCGAATGAACGGCAGATCAAGGATGAGTAAACGTCGGTCGGTGGTGATGGTTAAAAGGTAAAAAGTCTAGGATTTCGATCACGTCTGTTCTTCACCAACACTATCATCTAACCATCGTGGTCGAGGAGGCCTTTTGATCTTATAGATGGCATCAGACTCGGCTCATTTGTTCGCACAGGCATCGCATAAGAAAGAACCAGGCGTTCTCTCCATCACTGCGACGTTTGTATCATGGAGACCGACTGAACGGACGGATGGAACCATCCAGGAGTCACTCGACAAAATCGAAGGTATCTTTCTTCCTGTTCCTCTTCTTTATTTCATTCAACATGGGCTGGTAGTTCTTTGTACGTGATTCGATCCGTACTGATATGTTCTGTCTGTCTTTGTGTTTCAACAGCCCTGTTTTCATCTCCACCTGCCTCTGGAAAACACAATCTCAAGATCACATTCAACTCATCGTCCTCCCATTCTGCTCTGACGTTTGTCTTTACCCATCCTACTACCGCTCCCACGGATGCAATGACTCTTAAAGCTCATCTGGCAGGGATCGCAGCCCGTAATAAAGCAACTCTTTCTCCAGTTGCAGATGGATCAGCTTCTTCTGCAGCCGCAAAGCCATCCGTCTCGGCATCCACTCCTATGACTTTCTCCTCCGCCACAGGCAACGGAACTGCTAAAGCGAGTCCTTCGACCCTCCCGTCTTCCGTTCCGAAGAACAAACCTAAACCGAACGCACCCTTGGCCAGCTTGCACACACACGTCAAGTCAGAGTCACCGGACGTGCTGACCGATTGGGATCTGCATAAGAAGGTACTGGTCAAGAACCCTCAGCTCGCCGCTTTGCATTACGAGCTTGTCCAGACCGGTCAGCTGAGTGATGCTGAATTTTGGGAAGGCAGAGAGGTAAACCGTTTTGTTTTGTTTTTGTTTTTGTTTTCGTTTTCGTTTTCTTCACATGTTCATATCCTATCCTATCCTATCCTCGGGACGATCATCATGCTTCGTAATCTGATCTCGCTTCATCCTCGAACTTTTCGTCCGCGCAGTTGCTCCTGTTGTCAGAATCAAAATCATCCACTCAGTCAGCCGGTCGATCCTCTCAATTGATTGATGACCGATGGTCTGCTAAAGACGCCAAAGGGAAAGGCAAGCAAGGCGCCGGCAGCACAAGCGCAGGCACTATCTCCCTCACTCCAGACCTTATCAGAGACATCTTTGATGAATTTCCTGAAGTGACGAAAGCTCACAAGGAAAATGTACCGAAGGTGTGTACATGTTCTTGTCGTAATCGTCCATTAAGCTGGGGCGTTAACAGTATACAAATTCATGACCCAATATCTCCCTTATGCAGAAAGTCAACGAAACGCAATTCTGGTCAAGATACTTCAATTCTAGACTCTGGGAAAGACACAGAGCGTCTGTTCGAAGCTCTAAACATGGCACTGCCAAACCAGATGCGATGTTCGACAAATATCTCGAGGATCCTGACGATGGTTCGTTTTGGTCATTCGCCTATGTTCCATGACCCACTCTAACCTGAGTATGATGCGTACATCCCTCGTAGATATCGCTCCTCGACATGTACCTGCAGCCGTGAGAAATCGCTTTCTCGATCTAGCAGCCACAGAAGAAGATCACGGAGAGGTAAGGACTTTCTGAATATCCATAATTCTTTAGGAAGAACCTCATCTCTTTTCTCAAGTTCTGGTTGTCGATCTCATTCGTTATCGTTGTTGTTTCAAACTTCTTTACTATAGTCAGGGAACTCTAGAGATATCACGATGCAGGCAGGAAAACAGCGTAGTTCTCTGCCCCTTATGAGAAGGTTCAACGAACATTCAGAGAAGCTGTTGAAGGCAATCGACAACGGGTATGTCCTTCATCCATTAGTTTGTTACATATATATCAAAACCTCATCTTTCGCATTCCACTCATATTCCTCCCATATATTGTCGCGCGCGACAACTTCTGTTAGAATTAACGATGGGATCAAAACGGAGGAACCTCTTAGCAAACGACCTCGACTAGATGATCCAAGTTCTAATGATAGAGATAAGGTTAGATAGCAATTGGCATCTCTTATTCATTCTCATCCATTACGACATACGACAAAGATTGATTGTTTAATTTCCTCAAAACCTTCTTGTAATCATATTTTGTTCATCAATCGCCCAGGCCCGATACGCCGAACTCGACCTGGACGACCTACACACGACTGAACCCTCTACAGAGATTCATCTTGATTTGGCGATGCAGGATCGGCAAAAATACTTTGAGGGACGTTCGGCCGGCGTGGTTGGGGAGGATGGTACTATTGATGGAAAAGCTATTAAAGGCGAGGAGGTTGGTGCAGTCCCTTTGCATCGGTTTTGTTCAAACACATCACTTTTGGGAGCTCACTCTTCTCATCTTTCTTTTTTTACAATTTAAAAAAAAAAAACAGGAGGTGGTAGACATTATGAATGCAATGCGAAGTCGGTTCGGAGGCTGGCAGCCGTGTCTAGACAGAGTTTGTCTACAGATTGTTCTCTCGTGCACATTATTTACGACAGCTACCGTCTCTGCTCTCTAATAGTTTTGTTCCTAACCCTTTTCAGATGCGCCTTGAGAAGAAAGCGGCAGAAGAAGTCATGTCGGGTCTGACATCCAGTGTACGAGCTCGAGTTGAGTCCAAATCGAAAAAAAGTCAGTTCGGATATGTCGTAAAAGCAATAGCTTTCTCTTCCTTTTCTCTGATGTAGGTTCCTGCATTGATGTTTCTACAATCTGGTTACAACAGACGATATTCCTCCTATAATCCTTAAGAAAACGACGACTCTTCACTCTACAATCAATGAATTTCTCCGTCAGTTCTGGCAAGCTATCCTTCCTCCCCCACCTTCGTCCTCCTATCTTGCCAGCTCTTCCGGTCCTGGACAAGGACATGGCGGTGGGAAAGTGGGATCAACTAAGACTGCAGCGGAGAAACAGGCCAAAGTTGTGAAGATGATCAGATGGCTGAGTGAGGTTGAGGGACGGGTTCAGGCTCTGGTCGTCGAAGCAAGAGAGGAAGGACCAAAGGTTCGGTTGGTACGTGAACTCATATCTTCGTATCTCACTCCGCTTTTAGGACTATGGTTGACTCTGTTGTTCGCGCGATGGGTGTTCTCAGGCTCTGACTCCAACAATCGAGTCAGTTGAAAAAGCTCTTATATTCTACCGATCGAGAAAGAAATGAGATTTGGTTATGAAATTCTTCGGGCGCGTCGTCAGCATCTTGATCTTTGATGCAGTTCTTCCGTCGATCGTCAGACTTTTCCAACATATATTACTCTGTACTACTGTATCTCTACATAAATTCCTTCCGAACCCTGTTCTTTATGCTTGAGACACATAGAGGATCTGCAAGTATCCGTTACAAAGATTTCCATGTGCTATGCCCATCGGCAACAGCTGAAGACTTTATTTTGGGAGGAGCATACGACTCATTCTGTCCATTCGAATGGTTGTGTTTGTTGCTTTATGTGGGGCTTTGATCCCAGCATCTTGAATTCCTTCAAGAATGCCTCAATACTCCAAGCGAGGGCTATGTCGCCTGCTGTTATTCCTGGAGTACAAGTTGAAATAGAAGTTGAAGTTTCGGCGCGTTCGGACGTAGAAAGATCTGCAGATGATGGAACGAATTCTAGATTTCCGGAGGCCGATGTCGGGCTTTGAATGGATACGACCTTTGAAGGCGTAGGTTCAGTTCTAGCCTCGTGGGTTTGAAGACTGATCGTCAGAGTTGAGCCTTTGATAAACACCTCGTCAGGGTCGTGCTGATGAACCATGAGGAATAAATAGGAGATAGACAATCAACATATGTCGACAAATGTTGAGAGAGACCCCCTAACAAACCTTTCGATTTTGGCCTATTAAAGACAACCACTGTACGACCAACATCTTGATCTTTGACTCGCTCAAGCCCAACCATCGCTGTGTCTCTCGATCCGTCAGATTCTCGATCGTCCTGCGCATCCTTGTGCCGTCATCGACTAATTCCCATCCAAGATGTCGCAGTGCGTGCGTTTTTACCAAAAGTGATCGTTTGGAGAGCAACATCATCCGTCCTTTTTCCGGTTTGACTTTGAAACTATCCGGAATGGCATCTTCTTCGGGTGATATGAAGGCTGAGAGAGATAAATGCCAGGTTTTGTTGTGAATTGCGTAGGCCCAATTTAACGGTCGGTAAAGCCCTGGGTGATCTGTTACAGGCCAACCTGCGACAGCCTTCTTTGATTTAATTCGAGGTGAATCCGCGACTGAGAACGAATCTCTGTCTGATCTCCAGGACGAAGAACTGAGATCGTCGCTCTTTGATGCATTGCGAGCAGTCGAGGATGGGGCCGAGGAACTTTGTCGCTGATATTGCGCGATAGATACCTTGTTGAAGAAATTTTTTGAGCTTGCACAATACAATGGTTGATCTTCCGAGAAAGTCTTCTTCGGACGGAGTCGGAGACTAAGACTAGCAAACATTTCTCGACGCTCGTTGCGTTGCTCCTCTTGCAACTGAATCTGTTCTAGATCTCGATCCTTGGAATAGTCCTGAGTGCGATGTCGAAGTCGCTTGTAAGATTTTTTGGGCACCTGGTTCGCACGAGTTGAGAGATAAACAGGTGAGGACTTTGTTGGTCCTGAAGAAAATACAACGGACTCCGGAGAAACTTCATCTGGGGAGGTAGTACCTAGATTAGGATCGATGAAACAAAAGACACGAGTCGAACGAGCAGTGGATGTTATTGCCCGAGTCAATATATGGAGAAGAAAGCGAGAACTAACCCTCTATCGGACGAGATTTTGAAGAAGCCGAAAGGTATCCAACTTGACGTTTTGAGCAAAACGTGAGATTCGTTCTATTCGATAGTCTTTTAGACTGAGAGACTAGCTGATTGTATAAGCTGAGTGACATGAGGAGAGGGAGGAGAGCTAGAGGAGAGCAACAGTGGTGGTCGGATGGTAGAGATCATGAAACGAGAAAGCAGGTAAATTGTCGAATTTGATGATCATCATCATCGTCATCACCATCCTGTTCGGTACCATCACCCTCGCTGACTTTCGGATTCATACACAGACGTCATGTCTGCTCAGCCGCCTCCGTTGTATACTCTCAAGCTTACTCCTAATTCTGGCGCTTCGTTGTTCTCGTCATCCTTGGAAGTTATTCCTCCTGGCACACTGTTGTTCGAGGACCGCGCTTTGTTCACTCTACCGCTTTCTTCAAAATCAGAAGGCGACGTCCTGAAAGCTGTTCGGTCACTTTCAAAAGAGGGACTGAAATCCTTCTTGGAACTGAGTAACTGCCGAGCAGGCGGAAACAAGTTTGTGGGAATCTTCAAGGTATGTTGTTCTCTTGTATCTGTCCTCATTATAGAACAAGAGTGCTCAAGAAAGTGCTTGACGCAGACGAATGTTCTTCCGGCAGGACCCCAAGAGTGAGTGCTTGACTTGAGTCCGCATGAGATGTCAGAGGTTTCTATAATGGTTTCAGATTGAAACAATACACTCCATGAGACGACCGGTATAGTCTTGCATCGATGAAGGCAAGGCTGTTCATGACATTCGATGAAACATTCAAGGCCTTAATTGCTTGACTTGATTGTTATAACACGCCGGTTGAAGGCAACACTGATCATCGTGTGCTGTGGCTCTTTCTTCTTACAACGCCTCCTGATACCTTCAACTTCGGATACTGATTTGTTGGCGAGTCTTCTTTGAGTTGAGGAGACCGAATAGAAGTCGTTGATTTGACACATTCTTTGCTCTTTGACGAATTTAACAGATCTGGAATCTTTCCACTGGCTTCCCGGTTGAATCATTCATGTTCTCCTAATGCCGAGGCCACATTCTCAACACAGAGTAACACCCTTCAAGTATACGTCACACATCCTATCAAGCCCCAACAGGAGATCACCATCTCATATCTGTCAACCAAGCTCCTCTTTCCATCCCTGTCTCGTAAACAACACCTTTTGTCGTCTTTCGACTTTGAATGCGACTGTCCAGTTTGCCCCCCGATCTTGTCGACTGAGCAAGAAAACAAAACCGGTTCAGAGACCAATTCATTAGTGATCTCCGAGAGCGACATTCGACGGAGTCAAATCCAGGACCTGAAACTTCAGATCGACAAGTCATTTCCCACGTCTCCTCGAGAGACCTATCTAGACGCGATTCGGTTAGTCCAAACATGCCGGGCGGAGGGACTAAAGTTGGAAGAAGCCTTCGCGCTAGCTACGTTAGCTCAGGTCTTGATTATGTGGGGTGGAGCCGGTACAGAGAAGTGCGAGAGTGTAGTAAGGCAGGTCACAAATGTTTTTAAGATCGTCAGAGGCAAAGCGGGAGAAGACGCGACAAGGTGGGCTAGGTGGCTCGGAAGGACAGGTGAGCATCCTCGAGCAGGAGTGCTGGGCAAATGGAATTTCGAAGAAGAGATTTTCTTGGATGAAGAATCGATATGAAATGAGCCCAAGATATTCGAGGCAGAGTAAGCTAGTTAGGGTGTCGCTCTCAATTTCTCTTTCTCTCATTGAGGTATTGTTAATCTCACAAGACGACACAAGACACGAGACAGAAGACACAAAGTTGGAGATCTCCGGCATGCACATATGGAGCAAGGCTTGAAGCCCGACTAGAATACACTGGCCAACACATCGCTGAGTTTCGCTTCACCTCTCTTTGTCTGTTCTTCTGTTTTTCTCTTCTTTTCCCTCCCACGATTCCCACCCTCACCAGCCTCATCCTCTCTGCCCCGCTGAGCGTAGGTCCTCTTCGCCTTCCCCACATCGTCCCCGGCAGTTGATGGTTCTCCTTCTTTCTCGTCAGTAGAAGCGAGCGCCTTCTTTTCTTTACGTTTCTGGAGAGATTTTGCAAGGTCAACATTTCGGAGGTATTCATTCTGTTCGGCTTTCGATCGGGAAAGCTCCTGTCGAAGTCGAGCGGTATGAGAGTTACGTTCGTAGGCTGGGTAAGCGGGGAAATGTTGATCAGGATAAAGTTTACCTATTTGAGATCAGGAGCTGGAATTTTTGGGGGGGGGGAGGAGCAAGAAGTTTGTGGAAACAACGAACCGATCTGCTCGCCTAGCATTTCCCATTTGAATCCTGGCAGATACTTCATCGTCCAAATATCGTCTCTCCACCTTTCCAACGGACGAAATCAAAGTAGACGGCTCCATGTCAGGCTCGGTCTTGACTAAAAATTCAGGAATAGGAAACATAGATAGCATAAGCCAACCTTACTTTTCACCTTTGTTTCCGCCTATAGGTTGAGCGTTCAGCATTTCAGCAGCCGACTTGGCAATTGACTTGTTAAGGAATTCAATCCAGGCCTCTGAGTAGTTGACGTTGTGGGCTGTTTTTAATCGGATATGTTTGAGGAATTCCTATATGAGTCTCAATATATTCAAAGTGAAGGCAAGACAGAACCTTGAAAGGCAACACAGCATGAACATAATGGAACGACACACACATTTCCCTTTCGCTTCCTTGCTCTTATCATCTTTCTGAGCGAACACCTTTCCAACCTGTCCCCACCTACCCATAAGATGCTTTACCTTCTGAGGTGTCATACCCGGTGGTAACCTTGAGATGTAAACAATTCCAGGCGACGGTCCCTTCTTCTTGGAGTGAGATTTAGGAAGAAGGGACGCCGGAAGCGCTCGGAGAACGTGTGGTTCTGAACCGCTAGGTTCATTTGGTGAGGGAGCAGAACTGGAGGCGATCTGATCACCAGCCTCAGACTGTTCTGGAGACAAAGACGACGGGTTCATTGCGGACGATAGTTTGGAGTCTACCGTAGCTCTACGATGTGATTCCAGGACGTGTATGCTGGATGATTGTTGGCGTTCAGTATGGTGTTCGTCGTGGATTTTGAAGTGTCGTCGTACCGGGAAGAGTTTGAAAAGCTGTGGTTTGCGCTATCACGTGACAAGCCGTGATAACCAACTCTTCCACTTGAGGAACCAGCAGATGTATGTGTGGCCGTTAGGCCAGAGAAGCGCAAGATACAGCAACAGATCCCAATAGAGAAATAGTGGAGTGATGAAGAGCCAGAGGTGGTTCTCGTATAAGAGTAGGAAATAACTGTCGGGTGTGATGAAGATATGATACTTGCTCAGTGTGCATAGGCTCTCTCTTTGTCAACTTTTCCTTCTTGAGCTCTCCAACCTTCTTTGCGATTCGTGTGTTGAACTAGAAAGGCGCTTTCGCCGTACACTTCGGAGCGAGGTATGAATATACGCTATGATCTCAATTCTTATCCGTTTGGTTGCTTTCTTGTATTCTATGCTGTTTCTTTTTCGTTGATCAGTTGATGCAGATTCACTCATCCTATCATCCTCCTGTATCTATGGAATATGCGAATTTGAGTGAAAAGGAACTTGCACCTGGTTTCGTCTTTCATCCTCATCGATGTATGGACCAAGTTATCTCTACAGATGTGGTTTCATTACGATTGGACATGTTGAGATGGAAGATGGTCAACCGGTACGGCCGAGTGGCTTGTCACAGCATCATGACGCAAGACAGGCCGCGTGTCTGATCGTACTTGAGAGATGTCGGTCAGATTAACTGAGATCATCTTCAATCTTCGAACAACCATCTGGCCTTCTTCACAATCTATATTTCAGTAGCCATGGTTCAAACGTTCAGCTCTTCGACCGAGTATCCTCCACTGTCAGTTGTGGAGTACAACGGTGGTCTATATCAAACCCAGGTGTATCTTCCTACTTTCCAACCTCAAACAGTTCGTTCCTTAGGTCAAGACTTCTTCTGGTCGAGTTACACATTCTATCTTATCATCCGCTGACGTTATTCTCAACAATTCCTGAATATGTAGCCCACACTTCCCCATCCTTGGGTTTATCTGGGTGTCAATTATCAGGGAGTTCCTACCCATCAGTCCCAGCTCGTGTGTCCGTTATTCCAAGCCGATTCGTTCCAGAGTGTCCACATTCAAGAGAACGAGGAAGATCCGGAATGGGGCATGATTAACAGCGCGCATGATCTTCCTTCTCGGTTTCAGCCATCATCGGTCCATATTTCGTCGCCACCCAAAACAGAATCACTTGAGGATCACGAAGCTTCTTTGGAACGTCAGCCTAACGTCCTGCTTTCTGAAGCAACGGGAGAAGTTGTGTTCAAGACATCTGGAAGAGGGCTCTGGAGTTTCTCGAAAGAAGATCAGGCTTTAGAGAAGCTGAAAGAGGGCGTTCACAGAAGGGTGATCGGGAGAGATAACGTAGAGGATGGAAGAGCAGCTTGGTTGTTAAGTGCAAAGGCCAGGAAAGAGTATTACCAGCTTCCGGGCGCGATCTTTCCCAGCTTGAGGTGAGTCTCAATTGACTTGGACCTGATATCTTATCTTGTTGATCGTTCAAGTCAGTGAGGTTCGCGCTAACATCGTTCTTGTGTCTTTCAGGTGGGTTTACTTGAATCCGAAAGAGCCATTTCCAGCAGACGCATTGCCGATCGGTGAAGAACGAGACGGGAACAAACAGATACTTTATGCTTGTCGTGGGTTCCATGATGGAACTTTGCAAATAGGAAAAGTGAGGGATGTTCTTTTTCTCTATCAGAGTCACGCCTGACAACATCCATCATATTGGGGTTTCTTTCCAAACAAAGTGCGCTCCTCATATTGGAAAACGACATTCGTTCTCGTATGCTGGGAGAGAACTTCAATTTGTCTCGAACGAGTTCGAAATTCTATGCGGTGATCATCATGCGGTCCGATGGCTGACGGTACCCTCAGGAAGCGAATACGAGATTGATGAGAGTGTCTTTGGCACCATATTGGATCAGGGTGTTCAGTATAGGCCTGTGGAGGGTGGAAGAGAGAAGGATGGGATGTGGATCGGAGTTGGAAGAGGTTAGTATTCTCCAAGTTATCTTTTCTACTCTTGTATGGACAAGCACGTGAAGTCTGATAAGACACTTGTTTCTTTTGTTCTGCTCTCTTCGTGATGTTTGCTGGTGTGCCTGTAAAACTTGTGTGAACGTTGAAATTCAGGTCAATTGAAAGGGTAAGAACGCATCGACGCATCTATTCGTAAATACGTCCTTCTGACATTGTTGTTCCGACCAATGATCAACCTTGGTTTAGTGGCACCCATCCCGGAAAAGTTCACTTCAGAAACCCTGTCATCATGTAGGTCGATCCAAGCGTCTCACGTTATCATGTATCAGTCTTTCATCATCATTGTGTTTGACCTATTTGCTGGACTATGTTGTTTTCTAGGATTGGCTGGGGAGGTACCGAGCATACGATTAACGGCTACCAGGTTTTAGTCTATCACTGAGTTGTCAGCTGTTAGTGAGTATGTAGGACGATTTCCTTGAAATACATACACCTCCTCGTCATCCGCTTGCTTTTATACATGAAGGATATAATCATGAATGAATTGTTCTGGTCATGTTCACACGCTTGCTAAGAAACAACCGAGGGATGCTAATCGGTATTTAACCCTAGCCGGGGAAAAGAGAGCTGTATGAACTCCCCGACACCCACACCCATACATGGAGAGATAGTCCATCTCCTTCTCAATCGCGTCTTCTTTCTTTACCTTTATTAAGAACAATACTGATTGTCTTGCCTGCTGGCGACCAGGAGAGCTATTGTTTATCTAAATTTTAAGAGTTATACACGTTCGCTCACCCGCGTGGTCTCTGCTTGTCAGATAACGATCATGTTCATAAATTCGCGCGTTCTTTTTCTTCTAAACAAATTCCAACATCAGTTCACGACAGTCTCAAAGCTCAATTCTCCAATCTATATCTAGCAACCGCATTTTTGATAGAGTTATTCATGAAGGACTTGATGAGAGAATGTGTTGACAATACGATGAAGCATGCGATAATCCGCTTATACCAAGACAAATCAGGGTTTCTATCAACTCCCAAATGGAATCAACGCGTCGCGTCGCGTCGATTGAGTTGTACGTCACCATGTATTACTCACAACTTGTTTTGGTTTGATGTCATGTCTCACCCTCTCTCTCGATTGTTTGAGCCTCTTCATATTACTCTTGCTATCTACCTCCAAACACATATACCAACCCGATCACATACGAGCGACATACTGCATATCCACACACTCATATTTCATCCATCCAGCTTGGGTGAGCTATGACGACCAAACGGAATACTCTTTCGTCCTCTCAGTCAGAGGGTTCTCAAGTTCGCGCCTCGGAACCTAATCAGACGCAACCCGTCGAGACCAAACACACATTGGGATCTGCTGTTCGAGAATATGTGGACAGCCTGAAGCCTCTCTTCATCAAGAAGAACTTTAAGAACTTGACCAAAGCATTGGTCGCTACATTCGCGTCCCTGGTTCTTCTGATCAACACAAAAACATTGAATCTTCTGGGCCAGGCAGGTGTGTCTTAGCTATCTGATTCTCTCCCTGCTCATGTTTCTTGTTTCTTGTTTCTTTTGTTGTCTTGTCTTGTCTTGTCTTGTCTTGTCTTGTCTTGTCTCGAAAACGAAAACCCTGGCAACGTCTTCAAGGCAGATGTCGCTGCCGGACTAGGATGGTGTCTGATGAACACGAGGAGGAGGTTGAGAGGAGTTTTTCCAAGCTACACGCATCAAGCAAAATCTATCAACATTTCTCCTCCGGTCGTCATCGACCTTTCCTTCTGATCTATTTCACAGTCACTTATGATATCCTTGTCATGGCCCCTGAGCTTTGCTGATGCGAAAATCTCTTTTTGGTCTGTTCATCCTTTCGGGTTGGATTGAAATCACACAGCATTCTTCACTGCTATGGTATCCCTGATGATCCCTCCTACTCTACCCGTCAGCTTGTTCTTCATGGCCTGCTCCGTAAGTTTTGTTGTATACCAATTTCCTATAAAACATTTATTATGTAAGATCAACAAGAGAGACATTTTTTCTGACTTGGCTTTGATCTTTTGGCGTCATAACCAGACGTTGTTGTTGGGTATGCTTTTTGGTTGGGCTTGGGGCTGTGCAGCGATGGCGGCTGGTCTTCGCGCTCGAAGTGAGGTTCTGTTGGCTTCGACTTATCAGCGAGTCCAAGCTGGGTGAGAGCTTGACCTTTGTTTTGTTGAATGTGTCCTTTTGTCCTCGCTGACTTTCCCACGGTACAAACAAAATCAGGATCAACACCAATCCAGATGCTACATTCAGTGCCAGTATCTTTGCCGGAGATTTCCTCGACCCGCGTTCATCTGCCGTACATGGTGTCTTTTTCTTCTTTGGATGCTGTACGTGTTTTCTTTGCATCTTATATATTCAAATCCAAGGTCCAATAACAGCTCAAATTGTTGCTTTCAGTCGCTCTGGGAGCAATGAGAGCGCATATCCCAAAACTATCTCTATTGAGCATATTTGGAACCAGTATGTCAATCATTGTTCCTCTTTTCCTGATTAAAACATGCAAAGTTGACATCCTATTATCGACATTTTCTGACAGTCGTGTTGGATGTGATGTGCTCATATGGACCTTTGTTCCCTTCTCAGCAATACACTATTGTTGTCAGTAACCAAACTACCAGCTTCCTCTCATCGATCACATAACTCATCGTGTTTTCCTTCCCTCTTGTTTCTATGTTTCTGTTATAGACCATATTCTTGATCCCTAGCTCATGCTACGTCGCGATCGGTCTCGCTTGCACTGTATTGATCTTTCCAGAATCCCTGGCACACGTCTGGTTGAACGGAATGATTGACGGGTTCTTGAAGGTAGGCTCGCGTGCTTTATTTATATGATCTAACTTCGAAAAGAGATGTTGGAGATCAACGCTCTCATATCTCCTCCCATCTTTGTTGAATGAACAGATCTCACTCGAATTGATAGAACTTCAAGAAGTGATATTATCACCCGAATTCCCGTTGAGTTCATCCAGTATGAAGCCTAGCCTTGTTAAGGGTCGAGGGTTGAGGAAGAAGATGGTTGCAGCAACACAAGGCGTGAGGGGTTCTACTGGGTTTGTTGATCGTTTTTCTATTCTTTAGAAGCGTTCGTTCTCTCAGGAGTTGTTCTCATCCATTTGTGAGGACTGAAAATTAGAATGCTCGATCTGGAACCGACATATGGACGACTTGGACCAGGCGATCTCAAAAAGTTTGATAGCAAGATGTCTTCCTTGATGACCAAAGTGTTGTACGTCCTTCTTTCTTTCTTCTGCTTGGAAAGACCCTAGTCAATCTTGATTAGCTCACTTAAACCCTTCTCGACATCAGTTCTCTTCAGACGTTCGCTCCGATCGTCTATGATTCTGTCGTTCGAATTGAGCAAGACGAGATACTCCTCAGTCAACTCTATGCCTCCTCCGCTTCTACCACCGATCATAACAAGCCTCACTCTCACAAACACGTCCAGAACCTTCGACATCTGAAGCTTCGCACACAGATCAATGAGAAGGAGCGCGCGAATGGACACGATCTCCAGGCGCTCTTACCTATCCTTCGATCCTCATCTAGCGATCTTCGACAGTCGTTGATCGATGCTCTGAAAAGCCTGATTCGTTGGCTCGAACTGGCTAACAGTACCCGGTGGTCTAATATATTCAAAAGGAATGACAAAACTATGCAGGCTGTAGAAGCCGAGCAAAAGTTGGAAATGGAAGGGCAATTGGATGGACTTCGACAAGCGTTAATCAGGTTTAAAGAAGTCGAGAGGAAGAACCTGGCTGAAGGTCCGTTCGGCAAGTACTTCGAGGACTTGGGAAAGAATGGAAAACCGATCGATCAATTCAGCCAGGGCGAATTCTCTGCAAAGAGCCTTTTCGTTTGCTTCGTTTTCACGTACGTCTTTTGTATCTGTTCTGTTGCTCTAAAACTTCCTCGCGTGTGATAGTCAGGGCTGACCACTTCCACTCGTCTGTGTACGATTTCATAGAACTACACTCGAATCTTGTGTCGAAGCTTTCATCTCCTTCCTCGAGCTCGCCGTCCAACTTCGAGGTAAACGACCAGCTTCTCGTTTCTGGTGGCCTACCGGATTTGGAATGCTCTGGCGCAAGATCACAGCGGACGATGGTACCCGATCAGGAGGGATTGATTCCTCTCTAGCTAGTGTTGGAAGTGAAATTGGAAAGACGAGAACAAGTGACGATACCTTGACCTATGACGACGAGTCAGAGGAGGCAGACAATGAGGACGCTCAGGGCAAGAAGAATACAGAGAAGGTCGTTCACGACGAGAAGGAGCCAAATTTGGGTGAGTTCGATGAAAACATAAAGTATATCTGTTCATCAAACCTGATCATTCTCATTCCCGGTTGGACGAACAATCTTTTTTGCCCTCAAATTTTTGCACCATCTGTCAACAAGCTCGAGATCCCGATGCTAGTCCTCCCAGAACTGGTTTCCAAAGGACAGGTGTCAAGCTTGGTGCCTTCTTCCGATGGCTTAAGTCCGATAAGGGTCTTTTTTCTCTTCGTTATGCTTTAGTTTCTCTCTGCTTGTGGGGTGAGTCCTTTAATTGTGTCTATTTCCAGGTGCAATGACAGTGATCAAGTTTGTTCCTACGCTGAATCTGCCTACCGCATCGTCTCACTGTACAGTCATCGCTGTTCACCCCAAGACTGCCAAATTCAATTATGAAAGTCAGTCTCTCCTTTAGCTTCCTTCCCATCTTTGAGCAGTCTTTGGGCTGATATTGTACCGTAACTTTCTGGCGAAGATCGAGGCCTTTGGGGGTTGATCATGGCCCAGACCGGACTCGCTGTATTTGCAGGAGAGCAGATTGCAACATTTAGCTTGCGAATCAGTGGAACGATAGTTGGTTTAATATTTGGAATGCTAGCTTGGTACATAGGGTCAGGTAATGGGAAAGGGAACCCCTACGGAGTCGTAAGTATCTTCTTGTGACCTCACCTTACATTTCTCTCTTCTCTACGGGTCCCTCACTCAATCATCCCTTCGGTGTTCTCGTTTGCGCTGTTGCATATCATCCAGATCGCGGCAACTGTAAGTTACACAACCAACACATTCTTGATGTATAATCCATTGGTTGGCCGTTCCTGACGTCTTCTTTCCAATTTAAATCAGCTGGTCATCCTATCACCTTGGCTCTTCATGAGAATCGCCTTGCCTCAGCAAGATATGATGTTTTACATGATGAGTGGTAAGCCAACACAAATGTCCTGATAAACGACAAAAAAAACCTTTGCTGAATCCAATCTTTCATGATTTTTCTATCTCTCCATAGGCATGATGGTCATCTTCGTTGTTGGGTACTCATGGATCGACACTCATTTAACTGTCATAGTGAACTCCGGTGTAGGATACGAAGTCTTTTGGAAACGTCTCCTTCTCGTCATGATTGGTACCACTGCCGGTCAGTCCAAAACAAGTGCTATCGCTCAAGGATTTCTTCTGCGAGTCTGTTTTGACTGATGTACAACATGCCTCGATCATCATGTAGGATTTGTTATCATGTGTTTCCCCAAAATCACCTCGGCTCGAACTACCGTCCGAAAGACGGCTTGTATCATCAAGTAAGTTTCCTCAGTCACGTTCCAAAATTCTCACACCTCCTGAATCAATCTCTTGTCTTGTTTTGTATAACAGTGAAAACATCGCAGGGGTATTTGAAGATGAGATCGAGATTTTCCTTCTTGAAGCTCGATATGATGAAAACGCCACGGTGCATCAAGATGAGATTGAAAGAACGAAGGCTAGGAAAAGTCATCGGATGAAGAGCCTATCCAAAAAGCTTTTAGAGACAGCCGTGAGTTGTTTTGCCATTGGGGATTCCTTGTGTTCTTGGGAATAGTATTGATCTGAACTTTGGAAATGATGCAGTTGATTATGCAAGCGATTGAACCATCACTTACTGTAGCAAAGTTTGAACCACAAGTCCGTGGTCCATGGCGTAAGTACTGCAGAACTTAATAAGCTGTACGATACCCAAACTCATCGAACCCTATCCTTGTTTCGTTTGCGAGGTAGCGAAAGAAGCGTACGAACGACTCCTGGAAGCCCAGTACGTACTTCTTGTACTCTGATCGCTAGACTTATTCTTTGTTAACTAATTGTTATGCTTCCTTGTTTCAGATGGAAACTTCTGGTCAACACAGCTCTGCTCTCTGGAGCACTTTCTGAGTTGAATCCTCATTGGTGCTCCATCCTTGTTCGCCACGTCAGTCTTTTCTCTCTTTTAGTTGCTCCTCAGATGTTCTTCCTATTCATCCAACTTTTCCTTGTTGTATATCAGACCCCATTCTTGAACCCAGAGTTGATAACAGATATATTCGGAATCCTGTCACTCATCACTCAATGTCTCTACAACGGACATCCTCTTCCTCCAACGCTGAATTCTCTTCGGGATAGATTAGTTTACCATGACCGGTCCCATTCAGCCATTCCATTCTCACGTAAAGTTTCTTCAAATAGGGGGAACGAAGGTGGTGCTTTGACGGACACAAACGGAGATGAGGACCCTGTGGATATCTCGACAGAGAAAATCGATGGCGCCTCAATGGGCATAAAAGATATAGGGCTACACACACTCACCGTATGTCTCTCTGTTGTCTCTTTGCGTCCTCCGGTTTTCTTTCTGACATACTTCGTCCTTTTGTTGTTTGAACGTATGGAAACCGACAGGATCCGCAATTTCCGATTCATGCCACAGCTATCATCTCTATAAGTCTTTGTCTGACCCAGATTGATATCATCACCGATATTATTCGAGAGTTGTGTGGTGAAACGGGTACTTTCCGAGGGTTTGACTACTGGAAGTACCTGAACGTGAAGGATGAGGAAGAAGGACTTAGGTCTGGCATTGGCGGTCGAAGAAAGAAGCTTGATTGATCGGTCGAAGGAGATTTCTTTGTGTTCTTCTTGGTATACTCTTACAAGCCTCACCTAATCGGTCCTCAAAGTAATTTATAACTCTGCGATTTGCCTTCAATTCATAATTCTATCCATATATGCAATAAGTTTCTGTACGGATGGGGACCTGTTTTACCTTCAACTTCGGATTTATGGGTTTGCTTTCTTTTCATCTCTAAAGAAAACCTTGTAGACTCAAGCTCCGAGAACAATCTTTCGGAACGTCGAATCCGCCAACTCGAGAGCCTCAGAGATCTTGGAGACTTCGGATCCAACTCCCTGGAATGATTCGGGCTTTCCTCCTCCCTGTTTGAGGAAAAATCGACAACGTATGGCCAAGGATGAGTCAATACAAGAGCAAATAGGGGGAGATTACACGAAAAAAAAAGAGCCTAAATATGAACAAAAATGATACAAGAAAGAAGAAAGGGACGAACCTTTCCGTTCAACAGATCGCTCAAAGGAGCGGCCCAGGTCTTTCCGTCGATTGCCTTGATCTCCTTAGGCACGTAGTTAACGTACGTAACCTTGGATGGGACCTCCGGGTCCACGTTGATAATTGTCACCGGCTTGTTGAGCTTCTTCAAGTTGAGGACGACCGTCTATGAGTTGCAACACAGAACACCAAAGAATAAGTTTATCCAGGTCCAGTCAAAACACGAAATGAAAGAAGAGGGAAACCCTCACCTTGAGACTAGCACTGGATATCGAGAACGACGAAACGAAGAGCTCAGCGTTCGGGTTCTCTTTGAAGTGCGAAGTGATCTTCTCGGTAACCTGAATAATACATCCCATGATACAATCAGCCACCGTTCTCTTCTCTTAAGACATAGGCCATAGGCTGATCGGAGACAAGCAAGAGAATATAGACTGACCTCCTTAGACTCCTGAGCGCTTCGCGCCTTGGCCTCCTCGGTGAACGCCTTCTGAATCTTGGTGTATCTTTCCATGAGGTCGGCTTTAGTCACGTATGACACATCGGACGATGCGAGCTCCTGCTCAGCAAATTGATTTAAAAAAAAATCATCATCGTATGGACAGACCGATCGTCAGCAGAGAGATCTCTAAAGAGATTATCGGGATATGAAGGCACGAGGCGAAAAACAGCTAGAGACTGACAGTAGGGAAAGCCTTGATGGCAACTTCGGCTTCTTTTCCCTTGAGAGCCTCTAGAGCATCGGTTCGCTTGGACCATTCCTCGCCCAACCGAGCGGTCTCGTGAGCCTCAAGACCGGTCACGGCGACCAATCGCCTGACTCCCTTGGCGATACCATCAGACTCGACGATGGCGAAACCCTGAATCTCGGACGTCTTTTTGACGTGACTGTCCGAAAATAAAAGGTATATCAGTTAAATAAGCTCGGGTTTGAGAGACGGAGCAAACCAAGAAGACATACGTTCCACCGCAGAACTCGACACTGGTCTGCCTCCATTTGGGGTTCTCCACGTCCTTTGAGATCTCCTCCACGCTGTACTCCAAAGTGACGACCCTAACAGGATCTGGGTAAGCCTCTCCGAACACAGCCCGCAACCCAGGAATCTTGAAACCTTGCTCCAAGGAGAGCTCGCTCGAGAACACCTCGACGTCCTTCTTGATCCACTCGGCGCAGTTGGCCTCGATAGCCTTGAGCTCGGTCTGAGAGATAGGACCCTTGTGAGAGAAATCGAACCGAAGCTTAGTGGGTGCGACAAGAGATCCCTTCTGATCAATGTGATCACCGAGTACCTCCCGTAAAGCGTAGTTGAGCACGTGAGTACCGGTGTGGTTCTTTCGGAGTGGCGCTCGTCGAGCCTGTTGAGAGAAAAGGGTGGCTTGAGTTCAAGAAATTGTATGTTTAAATAGCAGCAAGGGAAGACATACCTCATCGTAAGTGCAGACAACCTCATCTCCAACCTTGATCTCACCCTCGGTGACGACTCCGATGTGGAGGACGTAGCCGCTGAAGACCTGGGTGTCGGTCACGAGGAACTCTGACTTTCCGTCAATTATGATCGAACCGGTATCTCCTTCTTGTCCTCCAGACTCAGCATAGAAGTTGGTTCGGTCGAGAAGAAGCCCGAGGGGCGTGGTGATGGATCCGGTGGAGTCATGGAAGGTGGAAGACTGGTAGATACCCTGGACCTTGGATGTGATAGAAGTGGTGCCTGAATCGAAAAGCGAACGTAAGCAAATTGTCGTGTCAGGCGAGACCGATGAAAGAAAAGCGAAAGAGAAAGATCAAAGCAGAGAGAGGAGAATGATCAAAAAGAAAGAGAAGGTGCTCACCAAACTTTGCAGAATCCTCAGTCTTGGAGACGATTCCTTCGGCGTCCAACTTGCCGAGATCGTGAACGTCCAACTTGACGACGTCCTCTCCAGCCTTCTTACCGACTCCTCGACTGGCTTCTTTAGCATCCTTAGCGGCCTGTTCCAGACCAGCCTCGTCGATTCCCAACTCGAGCTCACCAGCCATGAGCCTGGTGAGATCAACAGGGAAACCATAGGTGTCGTACAACCTCCAAACATCCTTTCCGGCGAGCTCCTTCTTCCCGGCATCGATCGCCTGGGATGAGTACTGAGCAAAAAGTTTCTCTCCTCGATCGAGCGTTCGGGCGAAGGAGACTTCCTCTTCGTTCAAGATTGAGAAGAGCGCTTTGGTATCGGTCTTGAGTTCGGGGAAGAATTCACCCATCTGCTCGATAACAGTCGGCGCGAGCCTCGAGAAGAACGTGCCGATCTCGACCTGGAAGTACTTTCGGACGAACCGGGCACCTCGTCGAAGAATTCGTCGAAGCACGTATCCTCGACCGACAGCATCGGGGACACCTCCGTCGACGATAGCAATGGTCAATGTTCGGACGTGATCGGCGACGACTCGGTATGCGGTATCAACACCATCTGTGTCCTCCTTGCCGAGCTTACCGGCGTAGGGTCTGGCTCCGGTGAGCTCTTGAATTTTGGCGAATATTGGGAGGAAGACGTCGGTGTCGTAGTTCGATCGCTTGTCCTGGAGGACAGAGACCAGTCGCTCGAAACCCATACCGGTGTCGATGTGTTTGTTGGGAAGAGGTCGGAGGGACCCGTCGGTCTCTCGATTGTACTGCATGAACACATTGTTCCAGATCTCGAGAACGTCCGGGTCGTCCATGTTGACAAGATGAGCGGCGTTTCGGCCTCCGATTCGGTCGTAGTGGATTTCACTTTGATGAGACGGAGAAAAACAAGACGAAAGAACCGGTTTCGGGGGTAAGATATTGGGAGAGAGCATTTGCAGAATAAAAATGAAAAATATTCCCTACCTGCAAGGTCCGCAAGGTCCGGTCGCGCCCATCTCCCAGAAGTTGTCTTTGGCGTTTCCGGTGAGGATATGGTCATCGGCAACCCCAACTTTCTTCCAGAAATCTCTGGCCTCGTTATCGGCCTCTAGTCCCTGAGCGGCATCACCCTCAAAGTAGGTCACGTAAAGTCTATCCTTAGGGATACCGTAAACCTAAAAAGTCCAGGACGAGTGAAACAAGTTTCGTTGGGTGAATACGTGGAAAAGAGAGTGAAGAAGATTAAGAAATGGAATGTCAACCATACGTACCTCGGTGAGAAGCTTCCAAGCCCAGCTGATGGCCTCGTCCTTGAAGTAGTCACCGAACGACCAGTTTCCGAGCATCTCGAACATCGAGCTATTTGAGATAAGAGTATGCGCGTTAGACCACACTAAGGGAGAGACATACTGGGAAAATTGAGATAGAGACAAGACCAGGCGGCCACATACTGATGGTAAGTATCAAGTCCGACGTCCTCCAGATCTGTAAGAGATTCAATTTCAAAGGAAGGCATTATTAGGAGAACGAAGATATTAGCGTTGCAAGCCCTCTGGACGGCAATGATTCGGGATATGTCGTCCGACATACCGTTGTGCTTTCCTCCAGCTCTGATACATTTCTGAGAGTTGACAGCTCGGGTGAGCTTTCCAAGGGCTGACGAAGTATCGGCAGTTCCGAGGAAGATTGACTTGTACTGGTTCATTCCAGCGTTGACGAAGAGAAGAGTGGCTGAAAGAGAGGCATGACAAAACAAAGTGGTTGTGCATTGAGTATTCATGGGAAAGGCAGAAGCAACGAAGAAATCAAGCGAACGTAGACGGATGGCAGAAGGGTGAAAGAGAGAAAACAAACGTACGATCCTCGAAAGGAATAACACTGGCACTCTTCCAGAAGGTATGGTCGTGGTCCTTCTCAAAGTACTGGATGAAGGTATCCCTGACCTTTTTAGCAGGCCAGGCATCTGGGTCTGGGAAGGCAACTTTGGTAGAAGGCACGGTAGACATGGTTCTCTTCCCGACTGATCGGATTGAAAAAGGTAAGATAAGATGTTGTTTGGGAGTAAGTTTGTATAGCAGATGTCTGATTCCCATCAACCGAGTGGGAACTTGAAGACACAGCGAGGATAGGATGTGAGATGAGAGATGAGAGATGAAGGATGAAGGATGAAGGATGGGGAGACGGAAGTGAATTTGGATGAGAAGGCACCACAGAAAAAATGACTGACTGGGATAAAACAGAGGTGCATTAGAAAGTGTATTAGGGAGGTGTATTGAAAGTCTATTAGAAAGTCTATTGGAAAGCCTAATACAAAACCTGATCTAAAAACCTAATACAAAGCCTAGTACAAAGCATAATCGTCTAATAGGAAACCGACTTCAAACTCATCAGAGAGAACCTTCAGGACAACATCAGAGAGAACAGACTCTGAAGATGGCAAAGCTGTTCCAGAGCGATATGTTTATGGGATATGTCGTTGTACGTTTGAAAGACACAGGCCGTGTTGACATGTCCTGAACAAAGTATGAGCTTCTGCTATGTATTCGTCAAAACGTACAACATACGAGTGAGCGATATGGTATAGCGCTGCACTGTCTAGCATCATTGGACATGCCGTAGGCGATCACCAATGTTATCTCCTTCTCTTCTTTCTCCCTCCTCACCCTGTTCACAGTGAGAAAGTGACGAACGTTCCCACTGATTCCGGTGGTATCTCTCGCTGTCTAGATGACCACTCACTCATCCAAGTCTATGCCAGTTGAACTTCTTAGTCAACTCTGATGGCGCATGGTTAAGATCACTCCCTCTTTTTCCTGATGAATACCATTCGAAACCCTCAGTCAGATCGATCTTCTGCTACATACCTCACCCTACCCGTCATGAGCATCCTCTTCCTGCCCAGTCCTTCTAGCAGTCGTTCCCCACTACCATGCCTCCTGTTCTGCGCTGCCCTGGGCATAGACGTAACCACGATGTCCAGGAACGGAATAACAGTGTAACCATCGAACGCTTACATAATCATCCAATGTCTCACTACCTTCCCTCTTTTTCTCTTACGCCTTCTTTCCGTTTCCTCACCTTCCACCCATCGTTCCTTCTCGACGTCGTCACCTCTATCGGCTGCTGTCGCTCTTCTTACTCGCTCTCCGTCAACTGGCCTCGACAGAGTTTGTACCAAAGACATTCATACTCAACCAGGCAAATTTTCACCGCTTCCGAGGCCTTTGAACGAAGGTATCACTTCAATCTATTCCGTCGCGTTGTCTCCTCTTCTCTCGACCCAGCTGAACGCCATCAGCATCATCAACGACGAGACTTCCACCTCATCCTATACGTCCTATACCTCTCTGCAAACACCTGTTGTTTCTCTGAGAGAACGAGCTCCTAGTCATTCCCGCAGACGAAGAGTCAATCCGTCTCCTTCATCCTCCCCCGCTCCTGTTTCAAACGCCACCTCTCGCTCAGCTTCTCGTCGAAGAACTCCAACCCCATCGTCCAACGGTACCAGTCGGACGTCTTCACAAGCCCCACCTTCTACCGTCGTCACGTCCAACGTTTCGGCCAAAAACTCATCGTTCTCATCATCGCTTCCGTCTCCGTCCTCGTCTTCGCCCGTACCAGACCATCTGGATCGACCGAGCAGTCGCTTCCAATTCGACCACGCCCAGTCCGCATTCCATGCCAACAGCACCTCTTCAGCTACCACCTCCCAGTCTCATCAGCCCAATCATTACCATTCAGCCCAAAACTTCTCCAACCACCCTTCTACCTCTACCTCTTCCGCCTCCTCGCTCGGTCCCATGTACTTTCATCACCAGCAGCAGCCTACAAATACGCCGTCTCCCTCCTTGGTGTCCCACAAGCTACAGCAGCAACAGCAGCAGCAGCAGCAGCAGCATGATGGGTGGGGCAGACATCCCGGAATGTTCAACCAACCCGCTGGTTCATCCATTCCTCCCTACGCCCAGTACGCCCCACCTCCCCAGGTAAGTGTCTCTATGATCGCCTGTGTTCCTTCTTCTTCTTTATCTCCTGCCCAGTAAGGAAGCTTCGTCTACAATCGGGCTCTTTTATAGATCTCTGGTGGAGCGGACGCGAATTCATTCCGGGCAGGAGATGAGAAAGGACACTCTTTTGTCATCAAAGTCTAACACTGACTCTTTCATACACACAACTTCTTTCTTCTTTCTAC
>MVAH01000183.1:0-35499 GCA_014825575.1 Phaffia australis
GTTTCGGTTCAGGCGCCAATTGGGGTGGTCAGGGAGCTGCCCCGATACGGAAGTGGGGAGCCACTGGTGCCAACTCTGCTCCTCTTGGATAAACATGGCGTTCTCTAACCATGGTCTACTAAATCTCGGTGTCAAGATGAGCACAGAAATCTACTGATCATATCTATCTCACTTTTGTTATACTTATTTAAGGGTCATGGTGGAATATCGCAAGGTATTGGTTACTATATAACATGAAGAAGGACCTCAAACACCTGACTGTTTCAGAACTCCCCAAACAAGTCTAACACGACCTTACCCGCCAATTCTTTCCGCTCATCCTCATCCTCCACTTTCATCAGTTCTTCTCTGAGCGCCCTGAGCGAATGAAACGTACTCGTTAGATCTGAGTCCTCAAGTTCCCCATTCTCTGGCGGAGGTTGAAAACCTGACGGGATCCTTGATGAGATTGATACGTTCGAAGACGGATTATCTAGAGAGGGTGTAAATGTATCTGAGAATTGGCGGTCTTGAGGAGTAGGCGCCGGGCGAAGATGCTGGGGTGGAAGATCGAATGGGTCAAGGGAAGAGCTCGATGATACAGCTCGCATCGACGACAATTCTGAGGAGGGATCACCTGTCGTTGTCGTCATCGCCGGTATCGGCGCTAATGATGAAGATGAGGGTTGATCGGGAAACGACTCCCATGTATCTCCACCCACAGCCATTTCCAGAGGCTCGTTGGATCGGTGAGAATTCCAGCTATCAGCCTCTCTTACGTCTTGCTCAAACTCCTCCTCCATCCCCACGGCCAGATGAACTGCGCTCTGAAGTTCTCCAAACTCATCTTCATCACCGGTAGCTCGATCAATGCCGTGTCCTTCGAGAGAAACATACCCTGGTTCATCTCCGTCGAGAACTTCCTCATCAGAGTCGGAGAAGAACGATCTCTCAGCGTCTTCAAGAGAAGGTGAATGAGATGGCAATCGATTAAGCGTCGGTGGTGGAGATAAACCAACAGAGAAAGATGTGCTTGACAAGTCGGACAATGTCGATGAACCAGTCGGTTTGAGAGTGAGTGAAGGCCATATATGGGTCTGAAGTGTTTGCAGTATCTGTTCACGAGAGGTTAAATCTGTCAGGGATAAGATGTGTGATATGAAATCTGATCAGCCATCGTACTATCCGGATTTCAGAGGGCAGAAGTACCTACTGCGGGCAACTTCGTCTTCGTCTAGAGAAGCACTCTCTTCTATAATCTCAATGTTTTGCTCATCAAACGCATCAACAAGTTTGGACGGTAGCTCAGTCAGAGATGTGTTCATGGACGATGTTCGGACTGCTAGAGAGACATCAGGTTCGTTTGTCTGAAGAATTGCTTGGATTTGAGGAGGAACTCCATTGAATGCTTCAGTAGTTGATGTAACCTATCGATAACGTTCATCAAGTTGTAGTCAGCCGAAAGTAGGAGGCAGCTGAATGAAGCGCAAAGTAAAAAAAAAAACGGAACGAACCTCGGGCAGAAGATATATCAGCACCGGAATCTCCTCTTCCTCATCGATCTCCCAGCCAACCCCTGGTTCGCCCTGGGCGACTATTCTGACGACGAACCAGACGTCTGCCGAGTAGTACTTGTTATCGATTTTGAAAGGGGCATAACAACCATGTCCTTGATCACGACTGAAAGAGACAGGTATCGAAGCATATGAAAGCAGGCCTAGAGATGAGAATATGATTGGGACGTTCCAGACAGACAAAGCACACATGAGATCAGTACGAGGCTGAGATTCGATGGCATGAGAGCAAGTAGAGGCACTCACGCGTCAGGAACTCTGTTGCTTGACTCTCAGAGTGGGTATATACCAATATTGAGCTCTCGGGTGTAGGCGTATCCATATTTGACAACAAAGCAGCTCAAAAGGCGAGACACTGAGATCCAAGATGACGGTCAGGATGGAAAGAAGCAGTTGAGATTGAGTATAGAGGGATTGGCAGGTATTTTGATAATACCCCAAATAAGCCCAACTCATGTGGGCGAATATGGGAAAATGAGAGGCACGTGACTAGAGCGCGTTTCTCATTAAACATACACGACCAAAGTTAGTCCTCATCATATCACGTTCCGTCTGACCATGTCTTCCTTCTAGCCGAGACCAGATAGGAAGGACCCAAGGAGACGATAAGTATGTGTCGAGTTATATTGAGTATGAGTTGATGGATCGCCTTCGTTCTATCTCTCGCTCATGTCTTTTGTTCGGTTGATCCTGATCACGTCGCGACCGCGTTTAACTCAGACATGCAGCAGGACTCCTTACTTCTGATGAGATCGTCTCACAAGCGACATCGATCTCACTCTTCGTCCCAGGAGACAAGCTTTGAAGAGACGCTGTCTTTCGATCAATCAGGGTCACTTGTACCTCCACTCGTCGTTCGGAGTACTGAGGTCTTTCAGGCTATAGGTTCCAGCTCTCAATCACAGCGGCCCACTCGGGATACACCGACAGTCGATACCGCTCGGCCATCTTCTCTGTTAGGGCCAGCACGTTCAAAAAGCATGGCCCCAGAAGTTCTGTAAGCATTCAAAAATATATAGATGTACTGTACCCGGGCTGAATATATATCCCTCTCGCTTCTGCGACGTGTAGTTCTGTTGTTGCGAACAAGGAATCTCAGTCGAAACTTTCTTATGGGTCGCAATCTCAACCTCTATCATACGATCAAACGAGTATCTATGATCAGTCACTATCCCGATGTATCTATCCGTTCTTCAGGGATCCCGGAGTGCTTCAGGCTCTAGGCTACGATTCTCAGACTATCAGCTCAGACCGATCGATACATTCGTATAGTGCTCCGGCCGTAGTCACCTCTGACGAGACTTTTCCGCGAAGCCTCTTCGACCCTGTCGTAGAAGAGAGCCTTCTCGAACTCGACGTGTCAATCGCACAGGACCTGGCAAGTTTACCCAAGTCAAGTCATTCTCCAAGATTGATCAGTCCGGTCCCGACAAATTCAGACCGTCAGTCATCAGACTCTCCAGCGAGTATACCAAGCGCTTTCGCCCCTTCCACTACACCTCCTCTCGTTTTGGATGCCCCTTCCCAGAAAAAAGGTGTTCAGTCACGTACTCATTCATCGTTTGTTGGTTTTGACGGAGTCCGGTCGTATCTTTCGTCAAATTCAACTGTTCCAACAGACGTAGCTATAAGTGGGAGTGGCCGGACAGAAGATAGTCCTGAAGCTGGAAACTATATGGAACACGAAGAGGATGAGCAAGATTTCGATATATTCTACGAAGGAACTTTTGATGTATCCGGTTCCCTTAAAGAGACCCAACAAACTCAAATCAATGAATGGGAGGCTACGCCGGCGAAAACTCAAGTAGATTCTCCGGAGGTCGAAATCAAGTATCAACGAGCACTCTCTCCTTCAAAAAAAGGGGACACTTCGAAGAACCGGATGTTCGAGGAGATCCTGCTAGATAGAAGTGTAGCGGAAGACCGAGCGAAAAGATCACTCGTTCCATTCAACAAGCGACGAAGAATTCGTCCATCAGAAGATTATGCACCCAACTCATTTCTTCCGTTGTACAAGAAAGAAAACGCGCCCTTTGCCACCTTCCACCATGCTCTTGACACCCCCGAGCGTCCGGAACAATCTCCCACAACCGCACATACACATACAGCTATATCCTTACACATACGCTCTCCTGGGACCGCTCTGACGAGTGAGGATACATTCATTCCAGCAACCTCGTCTCCTTTGCATTTAGATTCGTACTCTGGGTTGAATGTGTTCGAGGGCGATCACGAAACACATAGATCTTCTGACCTAGAAGACGCCACAGACATCTCAGAGCCTGCGGCTCATGATTCCTCACCCTCTGAGATCTCTTCCAAACCATTGACTTGGTCAAGCACACTTAACCAGCCAAAGCTCGCCAGTTCGTTTCATATAAAGAACTCGCCTCCATCGATTCAAATCAACGAAGCTGTTCAGACCCAGTCAACGCTTTCTTCCTTCCCCCCTAGCTCGGTACATGTGCCCGATCATATCCAACCCACTTCAAACATCCCATCCTTCGTTTGTTCTCCGTCTAACAAAGCCGACATCAAAAAGGCTGAAGAGGAGGAAGAAGAAGAATATGTTTTCGGGTCGACCCTTCCTTCTAAACAACTTGTGTCTACCCAGTCCTCCGAGCTCTCGAATCCATCACCACCGCGTGCAGCGAGCAAATCACAGGTCACACAGCATGGCCAAGGAACATTAGAATCAGATAGCAGTCTTAGCATGATCCCGAGCGAAACGGAATCCTCTCTATCAGATCTACTGACTATAGAAGCGGAACATGACATGAATGGTAATGAGGACCAAGCTATGTGTAGAGACGAGGACGTTCAGATGCGATTGACAGGTCCTGACGAGAAGGAAGTCGCATCTGATACTTTGCCCACGAGAATCAGGAAGCAGACGAGGAAACGGCTTGGACTGCCAGATGTTTCGAAGACATCATCTCTCAACGGTCGGTGTTTCCTCTTGTATTCCCTCTTCTTTCACTAAATTAATCTAGATTCTCTTTTCCACTGGTCAGGTAAACCTCATCCGAAGCAAGCACAAGATTTAGATAAAACACTTCCAAATTTTCAATCACCTAAACCATCTGTCTCTAATATCATTAGAATGACACGAACCAAAGGTCAACTGTGTTTTTTATCTAGATCTGCAAGCCATTTCTCGACTCCCAACACCAAGGAGATGAAAGGACAAGCCGGCGACGATAGCGACAGCAGTCTAGACAAAAACGGAAGAGACGACACCATCGAGTGCGCGGATGACACAGTATGGAGAACAGGAGGATTTCCGATGACGGCTCTATCCATGGCCACTGCGATGACCACGAGGAACGGCAAAGCTAGAGCGCTTTCCGCGATACCTACCATCAAAGTACCCAGGCGGACACGACTGGCTTCTAGTGAGTCTGGTCGACTAAGAAGGACTGTGACTGAACGTCCTTCAACGGACGAGTTGCAACTCCAACAGATATTTGCCTCGGGCAGGGTTCAGAGAGTATTTGGATTGTACAGAGACTCTGGATCATTCTGGCCGTTAGTTCTTACCGCAAAAGGACAATTTGGCTCTGGTCGATACTGTGCTGATGCCCGTATTCTCTTTCCTCTGTTGTGACAAACAGAGGTATGATCGTTGAAGCCAGGTTCTTCGGCGATTACCTTTTGGATTGGGACGAACACAATTCAAAATCTTCAAACATTAACGTCAGAGATCTTCGAAAATGTGCGCTCCGAAAGGGGGATATTGTTTGGTCATGCTCAAATGGAGCACACGAATACATTGTCGCTGAAGATTACGACTCTCCTGAGGGGATTGGCCCCGATACCGAAATCGGCGTATTTCTTCCTAGTCAAATGCTTGAGAAGACCTTGAGAGGGAAGGTAGCGTTGAAGATGAGAGATATTGTGATCGATAGATTGAACGTATCCCAGATGGACGATCGCAGACTCTTCACGGAAGATATGTATGTCCGAGAACCGGCGCTACTGACATCCCGACCACCTGCCACACCTAGAAACACCATCTCTACCTCGAGCTCCAATCCATCAGCAACAGGCTCGGGAATGGCTAAGGCTTCATCTCCAAGCAGAAACACTCGCCGTAGCGGGAGCGTAGATGATGTTGCTCGTCCGATCAAATCGGGATGTTTTGCAGGATATGGCTTTATTTTCACCACACCTACATTGACCGAAGTCGAACGTTCAAAGATTCAAACCATGATTGTCGAGAACGGAGGACTGGTAGGAAACGACTTCCAAAATTTTTACCATATCATGAATAGTTCAGACAGCACGTCGATTCAAGAAGAACTCATTTATAGAAAGGAAAGGAACCAAGACGAGCTGAGGGCAGTTTTCGTACTGGCAGAGCAGCCGTGCAGAACGCCAAAGTATCTAAAAGCGTTGGCTCTTGGGATCCCCTGCTTGGCGACCAGTTATATACAAAATACCGTATCGAACGTAAGTAGTATTCCTTTACAGTGTTGATCTCGTTCTCGGTATATTCTTACGCACTCCCATTCTCTCGTTTAAAAGGGTGGCGATTGGCGAGGGTACATGCTCTCTACCCCTTTCTCAGAGCATCTCAAAGCATTCGGCTCTCAACAATTCGTCCACCCAAGTTGGTCGATTGATAGATCTATCGTTCGGACTCTGATCGTATCTTCTCCAAGCTACATACATCGACCGTTCACGAATTTAACAATTCTTTACTTGAATCCTAAGAAAACCGAACGAGTGAGTAGCATTTTTCTCCTTAATCTTTTCTGAATAATTTCCATAATCGCTGAGGGCCAAACGCTTCATTTGCTTGTCACCGCGCCGATAGGAACTCGTTGTCTTTCTTTGTATAGCTTTAGGCGCCAAATCAATCACCACAACGTCAGACCTTTCTGATCCTTCCATATCACTTATATTCAAATCGTTTGACATTCTAGTTGTAAAGGATGATCTGAAACCATTTCCCTCGAAGACGGCAGTAGGCAGAAAGAGTAGGAGGTTGGAAATCGTCAACGAGGAATGGGTGAAACAATGTTCGATCGTTGGTCAACAGGTTCGTTCACCATTCTTGTGTTGTGTTACCATGTTCTCTCGTCCTTCCCGATTTTCCTTCTCTTTTTGTGAGGATTCTGATCTCGGTAGATCTTTTGCCCCCCTTCTTTTCAAATCGCCTTCGCAATCATTACGATTTCCAGGTTAAACGCATGCCATGGAAGGTAACCTCCAAAAAATAATTATAGGAGAAACAATCGAGGAGTCCATCTCGTTGTGTTATTCTTCTCTGCTCCTGCTGCCTCTTCTTCTTTCTCTCACGGTACATCATCTCACAATGTAGACATCCACGTACGATGTCCCAATCAAAGCGCCTCTATCGTATCCATTTCCGTCTCGTTCAGTCAACCTCTTCGGTATCTTTTGTTATCGAGAAAAATGTTGCGGTTGTATCATCCTTCTTCTTGTATACTTGTTCTGTTTTATCCTCACTACTCTTCGTTTTTTCTCTTTTTTTTTACTCCATTACTTGAATTTGAGTTCGTGGATCAATTTATAGAAATCTGTTTAATATGATAGATTTCTTTAGGCAAAAACCAACGACAGAACGAGCTATAGATTTATATCGAAACAAGAGAAAGAGAAAATCGAAGGTAGAAAGAAAAAGGGAGTAGGAAAAGACAGGGAAGGAGTTTTATATATTAAAAGAGAGAAAGAAAACAGCCGGGTTGATACATAGACTTCAGGAGTCTCTAGCGTAAAGGAAGGGATGATCGAATAGAAAAGAAATACAACGAAGATGAGACTTGAAGATAAGACATATATAGAAATAGAGCAAGAGAAGTTAAACGGCAACTTCTGTCCGTTTCTCGCCTGAGAGATCCAACTTCTTCGTTTCGCTCTTCTTCGCCTCCTGCTCTTGCTGGTCTACCACAGCTCTCCATTTCTGATTGATTCCAACTAAGAGCGCCTTAAGGAGTTCGACGTGTTTTCCGGCCTCCAATTCAGCTCCAGGGTAGATTGATCGGGACTGGATATTATCCTCTCCATCCAAAGATCGGGCCAACATAGTGGGAGAAGCCTTGGTGGATGTGGAAGACGAGGATGAGGCAGCCAGTCGGAGAGTGTTTAACCCACCGACGATATCTTCCGTTCCTGAAGAGTTCCTCAGATGAAGATTTGCAAGCGGTCGAGTGTCCATCGGTGCAATGGGGGCCCTGTCGGACTGAACCTGGATTCGAGAGAATGAGGGGTAGATCGAAGAGATCGAAGGAAGCGTCTGAGTCCGGAGCGATGGCTGACTCGGCATTGAGCCAGAAGCAGAAGAAGAAGTGGAAGTGGCGGGAGGAGAAGTGGAAGATTTATCGATCGTCGATCGAAGATTGGAGTAAGCGGTGGTCGACCGTCGGCCAGCATCGAACGAGGGAGTGGAAGATCTTGAGCAAGGTGAAGCAGGCGAAGCTGATCGACTGTAGGACCCATCTCGGGAGGAAACGTTCTGATGAGCGGTCGCCTCGGATGAAGCAGTAGATGAATCGATCGAGTGCTGTCGAGGTCGGTAGGAAGGAAGCAAGTCTGGGTTGTTAATCGAGGGCAGCTTGAGGGATTCTGACTCAGAATAACTGAACGGTCTACCCTTCATCGCCGCATCCGACGGGGACCTCTCCTCAATCGAATCATGTCCATCCTCAGTTTCAGCCTCATCCTTGATCGACTTTCGAGTCTGCTCATCCACCTTTGAAGTTGACAGAGGAGCTCCGGCCTGCAGAGGCTCCATCACCCTGTACGACCTCAAATCGCTTCCCCAAGAAGGAACAAGCCCGACACCGACGGAAGCTCCTCTGGGTTTGGCAAGCGAATCGAACGAAAGTGCTGGGTGGTTGGTTCCATTGAACAGCGAGCTCGAATCTTCAGGTGAAGAGCCAGTAGTCACACCTTCGCCAACGATCGAGAGTGGAGAAAGTCCATGCGAAGAAGGTGGGGAGAAAGCGGTGTGGTTTGAGAACGCGTCTGAGGAACTGCTAGATTGATAGCCAGAAGATCTGTGCTGAAGCAAAGCTTGGTGAGATAGATGGGGTGACGAGCCCAACGAGGACGAGCCAGTGGAGTCGTAGGAAGACCCAACTGCCTGAGGAGAGCCAGTGTTCGAGTGAGCGGCCGTCTGGAAGAGAGGCGCGTTCTGAAGTAAGGTTTGCATGCCGAGCCCAGTCTGGTTCGTTCCATGATTGACGACGGTTGGGACGGAGCCAGATCGGTTCTGACTCGAAGGAAGGTGAGCGATCGGTCGGAAAGTATCCAATCCTTTTCTTGTAGCCGAATGCTGAGGGTATAGCAACGAATGAGACTGTTGTTGTTGTTGTTGCTGCTGTTGCTGCTGACCGAGATTCTGCGGGTACACATTTAGGTCAGATAACGATGGGTATATTATCTGCTGCTGCTGCTGTTGTCGATGTGGTTGATTGCTGAAAGTCTGCCGCTGGTGGAGACTCTGCTGCTGTTGTTGAAGCATCTGTAGCTGCAGCCGATGATTCTCGATCTGGTGCTGCAATTGCATGTCCGCATTCAGTACTCCAGGCTCCAAACCAGGCATTCCGGTCAAACCGAGCTCTGCCAATAAGGCTGGGTCAAACTGCTGAGCTCCTGATACGTTCTTGACATCTTCCTCTGGTCGGGATCCACCGGTCAAACCCGGTTGATGTTGCTGCTGGTACTGGTTGTTTCCGTTCTGACCTTGTACGGCCATGGCACCGACCAAGAGGTTGAACAGGAACGTATTGGTCTGGGCGACCTCCTCCTCATTACGGAACTCTGGGATTAAGCTCGGTGGTGCCTGGGCGAACAAGTCAAGATAATTCTGGTTCGTCTGGTTGAGGTCGTTCGGGATTGTCTGCTGGGGCTGAAGAGACTTGAGCTGGGAGGAGGTCCTATTTAAGGTGTATGATTCATTCGGGTGATACGCCGGGATGGAAGAAGGCAAAGCCGAGTTTGCGCCCATCAACTGTCGGAGTTGAGGTTGAGCGAGATAAGAGACATCGGCGGGTAAACCAGCAGGGAAGGTTCCCCCATGTTGACTGTCTGCCAAGTTGCGAGACAACTCTTCCAACCGAAGCGCCATATCTGTGAGAGTAGGGCAAGGAAATCAAGTCTTAGTCTGATGATAAGATTATAAGAGACATTCAGTACTTACTCTGATTATACGTGGGCTCGACCCGTCTCTTTTTGACATCATCAAAGAATCCATCAAACTCGAGTCCTCTCTTCTGCCCAGTGAAATGAGTTTGCTGCTCATCGGTTTGTCCCAAGGTGTGAGTATTGAAAGGATGGGCGTTGTGTTGGAGGTGGCTCTGATTGAAAGGATGTACGAATGACCCTTGGTTGAGAGATCCAGGGCCCGAAGAAGGGTAGAGATTCTGGACAAACGGATAGGCTTGGTTAGGAATTTGAGGATAAGTGTTTAAGGAGGACAAACCATCCAACGGCGGCGGAGTCGTTAAGGATGACGTAGATGCTGAGTTAGGCGAGAGTGAAGACGAGCTTGGAGAAGAAAGATCTACAAAGAAGTGTTCTGTTGAGTTCTGAATTCAAAAGACAAGAGATATGTACAGAGAAACAGAGACACGTACCAGGCTGCTGAGGATCCTCGGACAGTCGCTTCTTTTTTTCCAGACTCGGCCTTCTCGAACTGGCAGAGCCGGCACTTGGACGACGTTCCTTTGCCGATAATCCAAAGTCTGGATCGTCCGCGACGGCCGCTTTGGAGTACTTGTGGACGGTGTGATGTTCCTGAGTGTGAATCCGCTCATGCTTCTTGAGATCCTGAGGTCGCTTGAACGTTTTGTTACAGATCTATAAACGTTTTAAACGAAGAGATTCGAATAGTGCTGTGAGCAACCGGATTGGTTAGAGAACGTTCGAAAGGGAAGATGAACAGAGACGAACGGCACATGAGTGTGGCTTCAAGGGCGTGTGTACTGTGGCAGAGTGGGAGAGATAAGCAAGGAGGACAACATCAGGTCTCTGAACAGAACGAGAGTGACAAACGACGAATGACACACAGCCCGAGAGAGCGAAGGAAATACATATACAGGAAGGGAGAGAAAGAGAGAATGTCGACGAACCTCGGAGATGAGAAGTGATATGATCGCGCTTCGCACACGTAATCTCGCAGCCTTTCCAATGGCAAGTCAGGCAAAGGTTCTGAGTGGACTTTCGCCCTATATGACTAAGAATGTGGATCAAGGGAAGATTTGTATATCAGAAGCCAAGGAATCTTGATGCAAGGCTACAAAGAGACTTACTCGTTACAAAGGTGATTATAAAGCGTTTCTGGATCTGGTGCGATTTTTGTGCAACCTACCCAAAGGCAGAGGTGGGTGTTCTGTTGCTGCTGCTGCTGCTGCTGCTGAGTCTGGCTGTAAGCCTGCGACTGCTGATGCTGCATCGAGGCGAGATTGTGAGAGTATGGATGAAAAAGATCAGGAACAAATAAAAGAACTATCTAGCAGATCGTTTGGTTTGTCAAATGGATGAATGTGGTGGTCGTTGTATGTTCTGAAAGAGGCCAAGAAGAGGGAAAAAGAAGGCAAGAAGGAGAAGAAGAAAAAAGAAGAAGATGTTTCCTTAAGAGGGAAAAAACGGCCAAGCCGCCGCCAAGAGAGAAAGTTTGGCTTGGCTACGGCTCAGCTCGAAAGGATTAATAGTCTAGTTGCCTCTCGTCAGGTGCCATTCATGGTGTAAATCTCCGGGGTGGCCGCCACACACCGGCACAGCCAAGACGACGACAGCGGTACAGGTGATTATCACGTGATCGATTTTGCTCAGCACTCTTCGCCCAGATAGACAACATACTGTCCCCGTCTCAGATCGTTGGACTCGGCTGTACTGCAAAGTTCATGAATTTTAGCTGATCGTCTGTGACTACGGGATGCTTTCTTCTTAGTTTTCGCTCATGTTTGTTTATTTGTTTACTGAATCTTCTTCTTCCCCTCATCTTTCTATCTTTTCGTTATATACGTCAGAAGGTTAACTCGAGATATAGGTTTGTTTGAATATTTCAGATTTCATATCGTTACTTTCATTTTCCTCCTACTGCTTCTTCTTCACCTTCTTCCACGCTACACATCTCATGTTCATCTATCTCAGCTATACGCTCAAATCAAGGTTCCAGTCGGGTGGGATCTCTGGGGAAGAGACTAGATCGTCGGATGTTTCCGAGCTGTTAGTTTACATCAAAACGGAAGAACGTGGTGAGCGTTGAAATCAATAGGACGGCAGGAGAAGAGAGGCAAAGCTCACGTTGAGGTAGAACTGGACGATTCGCTCTAAACCGAAACCAGCACCGGCATGGGGAGGAGCTCCAAATCGGAAAGCATCGACATAACCCTTCATCGAGTCTGGGTCAACGTCCTTTTCTCTCATCTTCTGACACAAGAACTCTGCATCGTGGATTCGTTGCGCGCCAGAGAGGATCTCCTCTCCTCTCATGAAAAAGTCGTACGAGTTCGAATAGTTAGGGTCGGTCGGGTCCGGCATGGTGTAGAACGGTCGGATGGAGAGAGGGAACTTGTCAAGAATAAAGTAATCGGTCTGGTACTTCTCTCGAACCAAAGCTCCAAGTTTCTTCTCATTGGCCGTGCTGTACAGGACCCAAAGCAAGAGATGAGCGGAGAAAGAGTCAGTAGAGAACAGAGACATGACGAGAAAAGCACAGAAACACGAGAAAACCAACCTGAGATCATCGTAGTCTCCCAACTCTGATCCATCCTCGTTCTTGATGTTGGCCTCTCTCAACATGGCAATGGCCTCCTTGAAGTGTAACTTGACTGTCTGTTCCGGAATCAGGAATTCTTCAGTCGGGAACTGGGTCCGGACGGTGGCAACCTCTTTGGCATAGGTGGTCTTGAGCTCTTTGAAAAGGTGGAGGAGCAAGCTGTCAAGCAACTCAAGCACTTCGTGGTAGTGAGACTCAAAAGCCATCTCGAGATCCAACCCGGTGAACTCGGTCAAATGTCGGTGCGTGTTCGAGTTCTCAGCTCGAAAGACTTTGTGTCAAGTATGAATATTTGAACAAATGAGTGATTTTGACGGATGCGCGCACACATACACATAGGAACTAGCAAACAGAACCTACCAGGAGCAATTTCGAAAACTCTTTCCATGTCACCAGCAATACACATTTGCTTGGCCAACTGGGGCGATTGAGCCAAGAAGGCGGGTCCTCCGAAGTAGTCAACTTTGAAAACAGAAGCACCAGACTCAGTGGCCGCTCCCTGAAGCTTCGGGGTGTGAATCTCGATAAACTTTTGCTTAGTGAGGAACTCCCGGAAGCATTGTCCGACGGCCGACTGAATCTTGAAGATTGCCAAGTTGGTGTCGGTCTAGAGTGTGGGTGAATGACGGGTTTGTCGCATCAATAACAAGAAGACAGGAGTGCGCCCGCCATAACTCTACGATATTGAGGTAAGACAGGCCTCACCCTAAGATCAATCACTCGGTTGTTCAATCGAGTCGCGAGTGACACATTCGCATACTGCGAGTCCTCCTTCTCATAATCGGCAGCCGATCGAGAGGCATCAGCATATAACATGGGGAGCGTCGCGGAGACCTCAACCATGGTATGGATCTGTTAAACATTTGAAAAAAAAGATTAACGAACGCATTCAAATATAACGGCAGTGTCCAGGCTTCCCTCTTTACTGTACATACCTTCCTGATAACAATCTCAGCATCCTTCACACTGGCTCCTCGGACCTCCTCAAAGGGCGCCTTGACGACTCCCTCAACGAGGACGATGCTCTCAGTAGGGATTGATGCTGCATACTTGAGCATCTGCTTCGAAATCTGGTGAGGATCCGAAGCATCCTTCGAGAGCTCCATGAGCGCCTGGATGGAAGACGACTGCTGTCGAAGCGAGAGGAAGACCATCTTGGATCCTTTAATGAATATATCATCGGTGATGCAGTCAAACGCCAGTTAGAAGACAGAGTAGGGTGAGAGTAAGCAGAAACAAGCAGAGAACATATTCTTACCCTGGGCTCGGGTAGTGGTAACTCGGGCTCGGAAGTAGATAGTCTCTCCGATGTTGGCCTTTGAGATGTCTGCGAGCTGAGCTCGCTCCCTGGTCTCTCGTTCGGCCGATTGGTGAAGAGGAAGCTTTCCGTAGTTTTGCTTAGCAAGATCCTGTTCCAGATACAAGGGAATAAGCAAGCCCGTTGAGTTTTTCCTCTTTCAAGTACGCACGGTTCAAGAAATACGAGACAAGAAATAACTGACGAGATCATCTTTCTCTTTTCGCAACCTTGCCTCCTCCTTCTCTCGTTCGGCCCGGGCAGCGGCCTTGGCAGCCTTCTCAGCCTCCTTCGCTCGCTTCTTGATCTCATTCTTTGAGAGAGGCTTTCCATCCTCTCTGTGTTGACGTTGATTGATCCGCGCATCAAATCAACCCAGGGCAAAGAAATGAAATACCGAGAGAAGCGAACAGGGACAGGATGGCATCAGTACAGAGCTGGTAAGGCCAGACGAGGAAGAACCAGAAGACAAACCCAAGAGGAGCATCAGGCTTAGCATCAGCCGTGCTATCGACAGTGGGAGCAGGATTAGTGGGTTGTTCGGACATGATTGATATTAGTGATATGTGATGGTGGAGATACAGAGAGAAGAATCAGAAGGAAGGAAGAAAGAAAAAAGAAAAAAGAAAGGAAAAGAAGAGAAGGAGAGAGAGAGAGAGAACGGAGAGTGCACAAGAGTTATGATGCGTTTACGAGTCATAGGGTTACGGTTGATATGCATAACTTCGTGACATTCTTACTTCGTAACCGGTGTAGCTGTCGTAACCACTTGCTCATCCATTAGGCTTCTCCAACAGTTTGAAACAGACCGTGCTCGAGTTCGGCCGGTCTATTCTGCTGCGGATGCTGACGACACCGGGTTCTCAAGAGCCCGGCGACGGCTGGGCTGGGTCCATGAAGAAATAATCGCTTGGCTGCGTGTAATCGGATTGGGCGCGTGCGTGGGCGGGCGGCCCGTGCGTATGTGAATGTGTTCCTGTCATGTTCCCGAATCGGCCAGGTCGTCACCCCTTTCCCCCTTGTTCCTTTCCTTCCCGTGCCTAGTGTCCTCTTTATTTTTAACGTTCCTGGTCCCTTATTTGCCCTGAATCTCCCTTCATCATCCTGTCGTGTGTTCTCTCCCTTCCATACATCCATTCTCATCGCTATCTCTCCTATCCCTTTTCTGTTAGAGAATGGTTGCCATTAGTCCATCTCGCAAGGTGCTCGAGTTGGTCAACCCGCAGATCACGACAACCTCGGCCTCAGCACCTTCGTCATCTTCTCCTCGGAAAGGCCTTCGTCATCATAAATCGCTCACCCAGATTCTCGCTCAACGACCCAAAGATAGCGAGATCAAACCAGAGGCCGTGAGAGTATCTTCTGCGTATCTACCTAAGCCAGCCTGGTACAAAAAGGCATACTGGAAACTATGGTCGGATGGTGGTCGTCAGCTAGAGAAAGACCGTGGATCACGTACCGAGCAGGAACGTCAGGCTGAGAGAGATCTCGTTAGACAATGCGGAACATGGGCAAGAGAAGGATCCGGTGTAAAACCCTCAGACTTGTTCCTCGATGTAAGTCTATTTGTCTTGAATCTTATGATACAACAGTCCAAGGGAAGGACAGCCACTATGCTCTTCTTCCCTTTGCCTAGTGGTCTCTGAAGAGTATGGAAGCAGGAGCGGGAGCGTTCGAGAGGTTCTGCGGATTTGCTTTACCTCTCATTTTAGGAGCAAAGGCGTTTGCAACTGTCTTGTAGCATTGCCAGGATCGTCTCAGAGACAGGAAGACGCGTTCGAAGGTTTCATAACTCCATCCTATTTTCTCCATCACCTGTGCTTCCGGTCCCTCTTCTCGTGGGCAGTCTGTTTCCCTTCCACCTACTGACGAGCATTCTTCGTTGTATAAATAGATTTATGGCTCTGTTCTGCAAACATTGAACACCGACCCAAGAGTTGGTCTCGTCTCTCCCTCCCTCTTGGGCGTTACCGGGACCGTACCGCTCACCGTGATCTCCCTGTATGTGCGCGTCTCTTTGTCTCTTTCTCTTCTCATATCAAGGTTGGAATGGAGTAGAACCCGGTCATAACTCCTGTCTATATGTACGCGTAGCATCCCCGACATCATCGCCCACCATGCCACCCTTATCACTAAGGCACAACACGAAGTTCTCTTGTTTACAAACTACTGGCAGCCATCCAACAGCCAGCGCTCGATTTGTCAGGCTCTCAAGACCCTTTCTGGCAGACTTGGTAAAGAGATTGCTGCGGGCACCCGGAAAGGGGACAAGAAAATAATAGTGAAACTCGTTTATGATCGAGGTACCATTAGACAAGTAGGTTCATCAACTCTCTTTTCCTTGCTGTTCTTTATCTTCATCGCACGTGTCCTGGGATCATATTCATCTCTTCTCAATTACGTCTGGCGTTCACCTACAGTTTGTTAACCGACATTCCCCCGTACCTCCCTCGATGTGGCCATCTATTGATTTGCCCTTACCTGATGAAATCCCTAATTTAGATATGCAAGGTGAAAACTCATACATACTCAATCTTTATACGAGTCTACGACTGATTCATTGCTAACATCCTTCGTCCGCTCACGCGCATGTGCTTCGAACCCAAGTTCTCAACTATCATCGACCGCTGGTTGGGACGTTCCATTCAAAGTTCCTTGTCGTCGACCGGTCGGCAGCCATTTTGTGCAGTAACAATATTCAGGACCGGCCGAACCTGGAGATGATGGTTCATCTTGAGGGAGAGATTGTTCAATCGCTATACGACACCGCGCTCATCTCATTTGCCTCGACCCTCAAGCCGACGCTTCCTCTACTTAGTATGCCCCCACCGACGTTACCCGACGTTGACCGGATGCTGTTCCAAGAAAAGAATCCTTGGTTAAGTGAGATACCCTTAGTGGGTGCGGCAGAGGCAGCTAGACGGTTGATCCGGCTGTTGCACAAGCAGCAGTCTAAGGACGAAGAACTTAGGAAACGGGATAATGCTCCAGAGAGAGGTCGAATGAGAGACGTAGTAAGAGGGATGATCGAACGAGGTGTCGAAGAACCAGTCAAAGAGAGCGGGCCGAATTGGCTTGAAGAAATCGCCGAGGCTGTTGCCAGACCGATCGCCTCCAGAGCTAATAGTAGAGCAAACAGTAGGGCAAATAGCAGAGGCCCTAGTAGAAGGGGTAGTTTTGATTGTACGTCCGAGAGTTCTTTCTGTTTCTTCCTTCTCTTTACTCTGTAAACTCCTCCATAACTGATGATGAACTGATTCGATTGATTTCTCACCCAAACACAGTCCGACGCTCACTCTCTCAGGGCCCCCTTGGTCACGCAAATCCTCATCAACACATCCATAGAGACACTCTCCCAGACCTTACCCTTGATACCGTCACCTCACATGCTGGTTCGCCTCCCGAGAATGATCGGACCCCTATCTTTTCTGAAGTATTTGGGGCCCCTCCTCACACAACTGTTACCACCACTACCACTGTTGCTGGACACGCCCCAACAATCACATCATCTGACCTAGTGGCATCTCCAGTTGAACTCGCCGCTCCGCTAAGCCTTCCGCTCTTATCTGATTCGTTTTCCTCCAACTCTTTCCATGCTACACCCACCTCCCAGGGTGTCCGTCCCGAATATAGTCCGAGCACGCCTGGTCTGCTCACCCCGGCAGAATCAGTAGTCGACGCTCCGTTTGTCTCAGGTATCATCAACAAGGGAGAAGAACACGAGCGAACCGCCGACAAAAACGTGCACCCTCAAGCCGAGGGTGTGAGGTTCGTGGACGAAGGCGAAGAAGGAACTATTGATAGATCCTCGGGTTTGGTAACTGAAAAAGACGAATCGAACAAAGAGATTGCCGCGTTGGCGACTCAAATCGGAGCAGGAGATAAAAAGAAGTTGAACAGGTTGGAAAAGATGAGTGAGAAATTGAGTGAGTTGGCCGAGCTTTCAACTTTTAGGGTGAAGGGAAGGGTGTCTGAACTTTCACTTCCCACCTTTTTAGACGCCGGTGTGCTCTCAGAGCCTGAGCCTACTGTGGAAGACTCCGACGCTATCGACCGTAAGGAAGCTTCTTCCTTAGATACATTCGTCTGGCGGACTGTCTCCTTGTTACTGGTTTTGACGTTCTTTGCTTCCCTACATCTGGCAATTTCATTGCTTGGTTTACAAAGAATTCATGCCTCACATATTCCATGATCGACATCGGCCTGTGCCAATGTGTCTTGTTAACCGAGGTCCCCGAGGAGTGTGTTTTCCTTTTTCTTGTATATCTCTCATGACGATTGCCAATCGAATTCCATACTTAAAAAGTCTTGTTCTCACTTTTCCCATCAGTTACCTGGCCACCAGAATCTACGAACGCCACAGAACGCGGCATGGCTCGGTGCTTTCAGGTTTGCTCGAAAGAAAATCTTCATTCAGACCCCTACTTTCAACGCAAGACCGGCGGTGGAGGCTGCTCTCGATGCCTGTCGGAGAGGCATAGAGGTAACGCTCTATCTAGGTCTTGGGTTTAACGATAAAGGAGAATCTGTCAGTCCCCTTCCACCTCTAAGAATCTTTTCCTCGACACAATCCTGCCCAATATCTGACTCTCGTTATCCCCGGTGTGTAGATCCCGTTTCAAGGAGGGACAAATCAGGAAGTCGCCATAAGGATGTATAAACAACTCAACAAAGAGAAAAAAGCAGAATATTTGAAAATCTTCTGGTACGTTGGTAAGGACCAAAGCCGACCATTGAATGCGGCCATCAAACAGCGAAACTGTCACATCAAGCTCTGTATTGTGGACGACCATGTTGGAATGTGCGGAAATGGGTCAGTACTATCTATCTACATTCTGCTTGTATATTTCTCCTTTTGTATACATCACAAACGTAGAAAAGGAGAAGTTGGTTAACAAGATGGTCATATGTGCTTTTATCTTTGATGATGGTGATGATTGACATGGGCTATTCTCAGTAACCAAGACACCCAAAGTTGGTTCCATTCTCAGGAAGTCAACGTCCTCATCGATTCTGCCCAGATATGCTCCGATTGGATTCAAGCATTAACACATAACCAAAATACCCACCTGTATGGACGACTTGATAAGAAGGATGGGATTTGGAGAGACGATAAGGGTAGGACGGTAGAAGATCTAGATAGATCAAAACAGGCTCCCGAATGACAAGTTTGCTTTCGTTCCTCTCCTTTCTTTTGTATCCTCACTTCTTCACAAACGCATCTCTTGTGATACTTTCTAACACGCTTCTGTTCTTCCATATGGCCTTTTTCAAATACACACATATACTTTAGCTCTATATTCTGTCCTCTCCGCTTGTCATCTTATCATCATCATCGTTTTGTCCCTTTCGTTCCGTTTGTTACTCTGTTTCCTTACTCTATTTGTTTAACCCAAACACTTAAAAGACCTCGCACAATACACGGAAGCTTTCTTACACATACGCGTTCCGTGCTTTTCAGTTCCGAATTGCGGATCATTATCCCTAGTTTTGTCTATTTCTTCCTATGAGAACCGACATGACGACCTTCTTTTCTTCTTCCATTCTCTCTGCAGAGATATGCATGTTTTCCTGTCGAATTGTAGCATGAGACTCCATGTTTGAGAACCAGGAAAGCAACCTGACAAATCAAGAAATGCCATGAATTACTCGCGAAGACAGGTATTGCAGAAGAGAGCATGGCGAGATTGGTTACAACGAAGTTATACATATGTACACGATGCATTCTGATGAATAGGAGAAGAGAAGGAAGGTCCAATGATGGAAGATTAAAAGGGGGAGGAAGGATCACAGACATATTCAAAATTAAATGCCAGACCAAAACGGAGGGAAGAGAGAGTAGAAGAAGGATATAGGCTTAGAACGTCGCTTCTTCAAGTTCACGTTGGACAACATCCTCAATCGTCATCCCATGCTTCCCATACCCTTTCCACTCGTGTTTAGCCACTGTTCCTCCGAACGTCTCGTCCCATGCTGATGACATCATCTCTGGTTTATAAGGATGCCAACTGAAGCGTTCATCGTATGACAGGTAATCAGAGAGAGGATATGAGTCATAATAATCTCCTCGTACAAAGACGCACAGACAAAAAGAAGAGGACATCTGAAAGAAAGGAACATACGAGACATCTCGGACGCAACGTGTAGTAGATCTATTTCCTCTAAACAAGTCCCCGTTCCACTCACCATCCGCCCCAGATGGATCGGCGTAGCAGTCGTCTTTACTATGATCTACCAAAGGTGTTGACTGAAATCGATCGATAACTTGCGCTACCCGACCATCAAGGTTCCAGATCTATGGCGCCCATACGCAATGGGACACAATCCGAAGTCAGACGGGCGTGCATCTTGCTTAAATATAAGGGAGAGTAGATGCAGAATGGATCGATCTTACATGAATCCGTCCGTCAGTTGATCCCGAATAGATATATTGTTGTCCGGTTGTGTTGTCCGGTGAGAAATGGCATCTAATGAGCGTTCGCATGACCGAATGTCCTCGGTAGGTCTGGTGAAATCATCGAAAGAGAACCAGAGGTCAGTCTCAGGTTGAATTTTCGAACATGTGTTTCCATCATAGTTAGTAAAAAGCCATACCATGATACTACAATCTCCAGGCGCAGACCGGTATCTTGGTCTAGGGTACGCTCCTCCTGTGTAGTCCCAACCGGTTCCATACTTAGTTACCGCATCAGGCACAGAATCACACACAGAGGCGGAAGCCATCGATCGAAGGTCCCATAGCTTCAAAGTTTGGTCTTTGCCATTTGATATAATGTACCGACCATCGCCCTTAGCAGAAACAGAGGCGATACCCTCGGTGTGACCCACAAAGACGCCAGATGGTTTTCCAGAGGCGAGTGATCGTCGATCCCTAAGAGAAAGATCAGGAAGAGCGTTTAGACCAACGAACAACCAGGATGTCGGAGAGAACAAGAAGGTTTACCAGACTTTGACGTATCCATCATCTGCGGACGAGCAAAGCAAATGCTTGCTACCCTTGTCTGCCCAACAGACACTGTTGACATCATTCTGATGCGCAAGAATGTTCATGGTCGGTTTTCTAGCCTCAATATCGTATACTGAAAGATCCAACAATACGTAAAGGAATCAGCGAAATGAGAATTGTGTGAAACATGTTAACAGAATACCAACCGACGATTCTTCCATCTTGTCGGGTTTCGTCCGTAGCACCAGCAAATATCTCCTTCCCATCGGCCGAGAACTTGACAGACCAAATCTAATTGGGTATCTTCAAATATGTCAGAAATCTGCAAGTCGGTCCAGAATCCATGAAGATTTCAGAACAGGACACATCACATACTCGAACATAAGAACCTAATGATCTTTGCTGAAGATTTGAGTTGGAGCTGAAATCGAGAGATTCAATTTGTGTATCAGAGTCCATGGGCCGGAACATCTGTACGATAGGTGACTGCATACATTGAGAACGGATCGGACCGCGGTCAGAATCGGTAAGACGTGCACGGCACAAAGACTAAGGGTAGACGCACTATCGAAGAGTAGATCATCCATTCGTCATTTGTACTCAAGTCGGCGTCGGTGACTACATAGGAGTCAAATACAATAATTAGCCTAACAGCTGTTATACCAGATAGACAAAGAAACGGAGAGACTCACTGGTCCACCCTCCGTGAGCTCCCTGGAGCCGTTTCAAAACCTTCAATGAACTTTCTCCGCTACGGCCTCGAATTCCTGCATCACGATTCTCGTCAAAGCTATCCCCATACATCCCTCTGAATCTCATCGATCCTCTTGTGAACCGGCCAAAATTTTGTGGCGCAGGCGGTCGGACGAACGGGCCATTGGTGATGGAAGGAGTCGTAGTTGAGAAAAGTGTGAGTCTAAAATCTGATATCATAAAGATCTCCATTCATATTATCAGTTTTTGAGCTGTGGCCATTGGCGCGTACTGAAATCGGACAAGAAAATATTCACAGGACTAACCTCGAGTAGCGGTGTAGAAGTACTCAGAGCTTGCTGAGTATTGGCCACAATATGGAGCATGTGTCAAGTTGGCCACCACTGTTCCAGCTGTGTTTGGAATACATTCCTGATAAATTAAAACAGGTGTTGTGAGTATATACAACATCAAAGCTCAACATGAAGGAGGAACTGCACCTTGCCAAAGGCTGTTCTTCGAATCTTGCCCATAGACCTTCCTCGACCCCAGACAAGACCTCCTAGCCCTTCCCTTCGCTTACCACTCTCTCCTAATCTCCCAACCTCACCAAATTCTCCTCCAAATCTCAGCTTCAGCCCTTCTCCATCAGGCTCAGTTTTCTGTCCGAATGAATTCGAGGTGATGTCTTGGTCGTCGGACTGAAAATAGTCCTCATCTTCGTCATCCTCATCTGTTCCCTCAAAGTCGTCGTCCTCTTCCTCGTTGTAATCAGCAAAGGAACCAAAAATTTCATTCAAGTTTATAGGTGCGCCAGTGGATGTGGCGTTGGAGACCTCCACTCGGATCTGATCAATAATTCCTGTAGGAAGTTCCCCTGATGCAGCACTTTGGCGAAGCGCTATCGCGAAAGTTCAAAATAGAAGACATGAGAGAAGTTTAAGAAAACTATTATGAGGAACAGATACGTGGACTGACCAGTCAAAAATCTAAGTATTGATGAACCACTGGATGGGAATACACCATCGGATTCAGATCGCGCGGCAGCTCTAGTTTCTGATCTCGTTGACGGCCGAACAGTCTGTCCAGTCCCTTCTTCGTCGTCGCTGTCTTCATCTTCTGCTCTATTCTCTGAGTCGATTAACTCTCTCATTAGTACTCCGAATGACTCTCCTCCTTCTTCATCTTCGTCCTCATCATCCTCATCCTCATCCTCATCGCGGTTCCCACCACTCCGCCTACTTCGAGCCAACAGGTTACCCACATCGTCATCATCACCCAAAATTCCTCTGGCCTCTGCATCGATGAGCGCTCTGAACATGACGTCGTCTTGGTCCATCTCGACGTCCTCATCGATCTCATTTTGGTAATCAGCATTATCATCCTCGTCGTAAAACTCGTCTTCTTCGTCCCCACCATCGGATGTCCAGACCTCTGTAGCAGTGTGAGGGATTGGAGGTAGATAGTTCTCGTCTGCGGGGGACAAGGACCGTGGTAACGAAGCAGGTGCCATGATCTGCTTCACTAAACAAGTCTGATTTATAAACGGGCTGTGATTCCCAACTGGCTACTATACAAAGTATCCTAAGTTCGTACAAGCAAGGATGAGATGATGGAAGTGGAGAGTAATGGATCTTAGAGATGGTCAACTATATCGCCGATCGGACGTAGCCCGTTCAAAAGTGGGGGTTTCCCCGATTGTCCCCAAATTTGCCCAAATATGACCCCAATGGACTAAATCATCAATCCTCGTCTGCTTACAAGTACACTCGATCAAAGAGAACCACAAGACCAGACAAAGAGTAACAACAAATAATGGAAAGAACTTCCAAAATGCAGGATTATCTGCAATAGGAATACAACGATGACAGAGAGACAGAGAAACGATTCTGAAAATACTCGCTTTACGGGAAGAGAGAAGGGGTTTCAGACTCTGGCCTTTGCCCACAAGGCGCTAAGCGCCATCCAGGAGGTGATGACACTAAATGATGAACAGATATATATGGTCAGCGCTACTGATAGGTTTGAGAATACAGAAGCAAGGAGACAGTGAATAAACAAATTACCCGATAGCTCCAACCGTTCCGTCTTGCAGCTCGACAAGACCCAAGTTCGAGGCAGGAATGAAGGCTATGTGAATGGACGATGCCAAATGAACGAGATGATGTTAGACTCCAGAGAACATTCTAATTTTCTTTTTCATGATACGTATGATTAGGTAACGAACCATCAAGGGAATCTTGAACGATCTGAGTGAACAGAGCAGATCTTTGCCTATCGAATGCATAGAAGCACGTAAGTACGCAAAGATAACAAATCAGTATTTGTTGTCTTTTCTTCGGATAACGGTAGGTGAGGCCACTCACGCAACCAGAGCCTTTGATCTGGCTCCCTCTCCTTTCTCGTTATCGATTGTCAAACTCGCTCTCTTGGCCTCCTTCCGGACCTTGATGACTCCAGCCGCACTCGAGATCAAGCTAAGCATGATTCCAGCAAGCCAGAATCGTTGAGACACCTTGGAGGTCTGGGCAAACTTCTCGGGATGCAAATTGAGGAATTTGATACCCTGAAGGTAGACGATCGAATCGGTAGTCAAGTATCCACTGAGGGATTTGGGAGGAGAGAGCGAGACAAACTCAGTATAATCCCGGGCGCGCTGCGTACACACTCAGCCTGAAGGGCACTCACGCGTAGGCGACCTGTCGAGCGACTTGAGCAATCCGTTCAACTTCGGCAGCCTTTCCAACTGAGCTGGACAGGTTTGAACTAAGTAGTCAAAGTATGATGTTTCCAATATTAACAACTGGTCAGACTCTCTTCTCACTCTTTACAGAAATCAACATAGAAGTTATTCATCGTACGGAGGAGCTTGAGTTGCTTTGATAGCGAGCTGACTGGAAATTTCAGATCAGTAGACAGACAAATCAGTCGAGAGTCCAGTCCAGTTTCTCAATAGTGTACATGGATTCAGAAGCATGAGAAACCTACAGGTGCTCGACAGGTTTGAAAACTCGCATGACTAAATTGGTTTGATCAGATCAGGATCGTTGAGCAGACCCCAGAGTCGAGAATGAACGAAAGATGAGACCCGCTTGGCAAAAGACCTTCTCTCCAAGTGAGCAGAGTTCGATGGTTGACTTACGTTTTCTACCGACTGTAAGACCGCCTTTCAGTCCAGTCCATCTGATGGCACCCTCCTTATCGCCTTGCCTGAGTAGGTACCAGGCGACGATTCTGGCAAAGTATTGGATCAACCGGTAAAGCTATGTTCGTACAAAGAGCATTCAAAGCTATATTGTCAACGACAATCATGGACCAGATGGAAGATAAGGCCATCTGTTGCTCACCTTATCTCTACCGACCGTGGTGGAGAGTACTTTGAGCGACTGAGTCACTTGGGGATGAAGGATCAGCTGAGCGGGATACAACGCAAAGGACCTGGAGACGAGAGGAGAGAGATTGATCATAAAAAAAAACGTGATTGAGTCCCAAATAAATCTCATGGTTAGCATCCAAACTAAAGAAGCTACTCACGACATCGTAGAAATATAGTTAGATAGATTGCAGCTCTGAGATGTGGGATGGATATGAGGAAGAACACAAGAGTGGATTGCAATTGCTGGTAGAAGAATGTCCCAAGATGGAGCACAAAGCACGCACAGACCGGCTCGTGGTTACCGGTACATCACGTGATTTCCCGACCAAGTTTTCCTCACCTCCTTCAGAACAACCTCACAGCCCTCTTCTTTCGATTTCCACTTTTCAACACTCACCTTTTCTGCCGTTCGGATACATCCAATCCTTATCTTTCGATACCTCTTCTCTAGGCTTTTGTTCCTTTGTGTGATTTATAAAAACAGAGTCTTACAATAGACTACAGCTTCTAGATTGATAGTATCCACCATGTCCGACAACGAGGAGAATTACGGAAACGAGTACGACCACTCTCTTTGTTCTCATGTCCGTCTGGTTTCGGTGACTCTTTTGTCAAGTACAAAGAGTTCAGCCTTAGCAGGCAGACTGAGTGTTTATCATATGGCTGACTCTTTTCTGTCACATGGTGTTCTGTCTGCTTCTCTCGCGATTGGTTCCGGTTATAAAGCCATGATGAGCAGATGGTACGTCCCACGTACGCGCCTGGATATGTACTATCTTAGTTATGATTGTGACTCAACCTTCATTCTTTTGATCCGGCTGAGACGTACCAATAGGAAGAGGACGCTGTGAATGAGTATCAGGATGATGGAGTTGACGGAGGCGAGGATGAGGCTGGAGATGAGAACGAAGATCGAGATCAGGTCCGTTCGTTTGGACTATACGTTGCCAACTCACTAGCACTCATAAACCCGCCGTATGTAATCCGTTATACCTCAGGCGCACTCCACACGGCCGGGAAGTCAAAGCAAACCTAACGAAAAGCGAGTGACATCTCACTACATGACCAAATACGAGCGAGCAAGAATTCTTGGTACTCGAGCTCTTCAAATCAGGTCGGTCGCCTTGACGCAACTCTGTTCTTCTCTCATTTCTTCAACCCTATGATGTTCTGTCACCTCTCCTGCTCCATATCTTATGTTTTCTCTCAAACCTGACGTCGAGAGGTCACAAGAACTGACACTGGCATTTACTGTGTCTTCTCATTATTCTTCAGCATGAACGCTCCGGTACTTGTGCCGCTCAATGGGGAGTCGGATCCCTTGGATATTGCTATTAAGGAACTTGCCGCAAAAAAGATCCCGTTAGTCGTTCGACGATATTTACCAGGTATGTACTTTAGTATTCTACTTTTCTCTCTACCATCGATTTTGATGTTGTCTGTATAGGTGGTTGATCCAACGCGTCGGCATCTTCTGTTGTTGTTTCTGTTCACGGAATCTAGATGGATCATTTGAGGACTGGCGAGTGGACGAGCTCATCACCGACAACTAGAATTTTTCAATCTTTCATTTCCCAACTGTTCTTGTTTTCCTTAACTTCAGTACTACAAAAAAACCCGAAGCCATACGTCACATTCACTATTCTCACTCCGTCTTGGCGGTGTGTGGAACGACAAAAAAGATAGCTTTGTATCCTTACTAAGGAGCCGCTCTCTTCCTTTACATCCTTTCTTCCTATCCCTCTGCACCATATCATCTCGAGGATTATATATATCGGTCCTTCCTTCTCTTCATTCTTCTCCTTACATATATTACGGAATGGTTGAAACCCGAACAAATTGTCTCAGCTAGCAGAGATAAAAAATTGAAAGTTGTCTCATCAATTAAGAAAAGTTGTAAAACCCATTACAGAAGACGAAAACTGACAGTGTATAGTACAAATTTGAAAAGGCTAGACCACTCAAGACGAGGAAAAAGAACTATAGGAAGTGTACATATGTGTGTAGAGAGATGGAAGGTGAGGATCTATAAGATATCGAGTGCGGTGAAGCAGGCAAAGGAGAAAAAGAAATTGGTGACGAGGTCAAAGTCGAGACTGATTCAATAAGATGTTATTATTTCTACTCCTCCAAGACTCTCTCTTTCACATGCTTCGGCACACTCTCTACGAAATTAGCCGTATCGTTTGCCTGGGCTCGTTCTTCCTCCTGAGCTTTCTTCTTCTGTTCCTCCTGCTGCTTCTTCAATCTGGCTTTCTGTTCCTCCATCACTCTTCCCCTTCTCACTTCCTCTTCTTTTTCCTTCCTTTCCTTCTCCGCTCGTTCTTCTTGCCTTTTCTCCTCCTCATGTTGTAATACCATTGCCTTCTCCTTCTCTTCCTCTATCATTCTCTCCAGCTCGTATACTAGTTCTTCCTCATCCGAATTCACACTAGCGCCTCCAGCAGCGGCCTCTCTCGCTCCGATTCCACCGAGGGAGATAGCCTGTTCGATCTCGGCGTGGTCTGCTAGGGTATCTGCCATGGAATCCATGGTGCGTTCCACGTTCTCGTGAGACAATGTTGGATCGGCTAGAAGAGTCGACAATGTCTGAGTCGAGGTCTGGTAGGCTTTGAGAATCTGATCCATGGAGGATCATCGCAGGGACAAGAAAAAGAAAAGAAGAAAGAGTGTATTTGAATAGCGCGTTCCAGATAACGAAGAAGTGCATGCATCTTGGTCAAACGGGGACAAGACGTAGAAAAAACACACCTCGATGTCGCCAGCAGCCGCTTCAATCTTCAGTAATACACCCTGGACGGTTTCAAGACTACCCAACCGTTTCAAGACGAGTTCCTCCAATGATTTTTTCGAGCGCAGATATGACATCGCTACCGTCTTTTGATTCTTTTTCAATGCTTCCTTGACCTGGTTGGCTCGTCTGATTGTCGTGTAGAATACACAGACAAGGAAGAACAGGATTCAGGGTATCAGGTCTGAACTTGCTGACATTGTGCATTATGCATAGACGCAAGAATAAACCTACTCGGTTATTCGGGCATCCAATTCGTCCACCTGGGACTTCAATCGAGCAACAGTGGTCGTCATCTCAAGCACGCCATGATCGACCGAGGTAATAGTCTCAGGTGGGGCGGCAGTCGGATCAAACTTGATAACCTGATTGTCATCGATGTAGAATATTTTTGAAAGGAGATCAGCTATCATACTTGAACATTCATATCAGAACTAGGATTGTCATAAATCTCACCGAGCCGTCTCTGAGCAAAACTTGACGATCTCTTTCTAAAAACTTGATCAATATAGACATCTCTTCCTCAGAGAGTATCAATCCTGGAAGACAATGGGAGGCAAATGCTTGTGTGAAAGACGAAAGGGAGAAAAGAAGGTCGGTAATAGATGAATGTGGAACATTTTGAAAGTGGGCGATCAGATTGGAGGCTGCTTTCTGGAAAGACACGCAATAATGGTCCAAACAAGCCAGAAAAGAGTGCCAGATAAGCACCCGACTGACTCAACGAGCAATAGAATAGATCGAGTTCGCGCTTACCTCGACCGTCGCCTTCAACACATATTTGCCTCTGACTCTATTCCAGACCTGTCCGGATGTGCCTCTTGCGATCGCAGGTTCTGTTCCAACCAAGTTTATTTGTTGTAAACCCCACCAGAGCGGACGAGCGATCAGGGCAGAGGCTACTCGATAAGGAATCGAGGAGACCGCGTATATCGAAGTGGAACTTGACAGAAAGGTGTTCAACGGATAGATAGTTCGGGATGTCACCAGCTCGGCCTTTCTCAAATCAATGCACGTACAACATAAGTTCGTTCAGCTCAAACACAATTGAAAAGGGAAGATTGTATGCATCAAATGAAGGACGTACGACGACACAACCCAGTCCACTCGGTCTTTTACCGTCCTCCAGTTTCAGAGCGTCTAGAAGGTCGTCACCTACGGTCAATAGCAAGGCCTGAGAGCCGGAGCCGGCATCTGAAGGCAAAAGACCTTGCTCGCTCGCTCCCTCCAAGATTGATTTCCACCATGAGAGATTGGCTGAGAAACCATGGGGATTGGACTGCTTTTGGGAGGAAAAGTCGGCATATAGTGAGGATAGACGAGCTTTCGATAGTGTGTTGTAAGCGGAAAGGGAGGTGATAGATTTATCTAAATGGGTAGCGGAGTCAGATTTGACAGAGGAAGAGAGAGAACTAGATCCCGGCATAAGAGCACTGTATGTTAGGTATCTGAATCCAAGAAAGTGTTTTCGAAGGTGATGCTCGAAATTTGCTGCTGCTGCTGCTGCTACTGCTGATAATGATGATGATGATGATGACGACGACGACGAGGAACAGAAGCGAAGCAGGCCTGAGCGAAGAACTAAGGAGGAAAGTATTACAAAACTAGACAAGTGGCGACTACAAAATTCGAACTCGATGAATAGAAAGTCGGGCAGTTTTGTTGTCTCGCTGGAAGGGTTGTGATTGACGTTTGATCGTTCTCTGACTTCCATCTCTCTCCTTTATTCATCCTTTGTTCCTCTCTCTCTCTCTCATATCTGTTTCTCTGTTCTTGGATCATTATATCACTATCTAGACGTCACATTAACTCGACATGTCATCCACAGCGGTTCCCAGGAAACAGGAGAGAGATTTTAGCAAGGAGGTCGAAGCTCTCATTCCTCAGGTCACAGAGTTGGCAAAGGTACGAATCTTTCGTTCACCCCAACTTCATATTCTCCTTTAGGAAACGCGTTCTCATCTTGTTCGAATGACACATCTGAACAACGGACAGAACAATCAACTCCAAGAGGCTGTCGATAAACTTCTAGTTCTTGAGAAGCAAACTCGTAATGTAAGTCAGCCCTCTTCAAGCGATGTCTTCCACTTGACGATTAGTTCTCTTGACTGAAGTGATCTCTATCCGAATACATTGTAGGCTTCCGATCTGGCTTCCACTTCTACCATTCTTACCACTATTCCTAGTCTATGCTACAAAGCTTCCAACTACAGCCTTCTCGGATCCTCCGTTGTTCTTCTCGCCAAACGTCACGGTCAGCTCAAAGAAGCTGTCGTCAAGATGATGGACGAAGTGGTGGGTTACCTGCCAGCGATCAAAGAGAAGGAAGGGGTTGAACAATGGTTAGAATTGATCAAGACATTCCGAGGTGTGACTGAGGGAAAGGTTGGTCGAATTGCCACTTGTAGATGTGTGAGCTACGGTTAGGTTAATGTTTCTGACAACTAATCGATTGATGTGCAAAGATTCACCTTGAGCTTCCCCGAGCTCGCCTGACTGTCCTTTTGTCTAAACACCATGAGCTTCTTGCCAAGACTGCCCCATCGCCATCAACCGAAAGTAGGTTTCATAGGTAGTTAAAGTGGGTTAACGTCTGATATGATATTAACGAATTCTCTTCTGCTCGGTTTATAAGCTCCTACCGTCTCCGCTATTGCTCCCAAGTCGACGACTTCCTCGACAGAACCTGAGAAGGAGAAGGAACCTGTCAGCTCAAAAGATCATCTTGATCGGGCTGCCGATTTATTGAGCGAGCTTCAGGTTGAGACGTACAGTAGTATGGAGCGAAGAGAGAAGACAGAATTGTGAGTTGTCGTTTTTCGCGTTCAAAGTAGCGGCGGACGCTGGAAGATTATAACGCGTTCCGAGAGCTGATCGATTTGGTTGGGACTGCAGTATCCTGGAGCAGATGCGTTTGGAAAGTCAGAGAGGAAACTGGACTCGAGTTCGAGTGGGAGGCCGAAAGATCAACCGAGCCCACTTGAAGGAGGATGGCTATACTGTGAGTTTGAATCCTTGTTGAGTCTCAATCTGCCTGCAGGAACGTGTGCTGAAAGCAACTTTTCTGGTTTACGAACATCGACAGGATTTGAAACTCAAGTTCTACAGCCTGATCATTGCGTTGGCTTTGGAGGAAGATGCGTTCTTGGATGCCTGCAAGGCCTACCAAGAAGTCTATGACACCGATGAAGTCAAGAATGACGAGGCCAAGGCGAAAGAGGTGAGTAGGAGGGTTTGGGTTTATCTCTCTCATACAGAGCTAAACGAGCGTTGTCTGATATTTCTATTTGTTTCTGGATCCTCTCCCTGGTCAGGCGCTTGAGATGGTCGCGTACTTTGTGATTCTTGCGGTGTACGACAATGAGCAATCGGACATGCTTCATAAACTCTTCCACGACAAGAAGATGGAGAAAGTTGCTCTGCAGCAGTTGGTTTTCTCCTCTTCTTTCTTGCTCGCACGTACATGCGGTCTTTCTTTGAAATCATCTGATCGTTAAATACTCTTTTTCAATGCACCCGACAGTGAACTTCTCAAGAGCTTCACTACTAGAGAGCTTATGCGATGGCCCGGGATTGAAACCCTATACGGGCCTACGTTGAGGGCATCCAGTGTGTTCGCTACCAGTGACAAAAAGGGCGAGTCTCGATGGGAGGTACTTCACAATAGAGTGATCGAACATGTTTGTGTTTTTCTATCTGAAGAAGATCGGCTTTCAACATGGAGCTTTGATGGACTGACCAGCTGAAGGAAAATTCTCTTTCTTTCAACCGGCAGAACATTCGAGTGGTGGCAGAGTATTATACCCGAATTACGATTGGCCGGCTTGCCGAGTTGTTAGACCTTCCTGAGGAACGAACGGAAGTGGTGTTATGTCAGCTGGTTGTTGCTAAGACGGTGTACGCGAGAATTGACCGCTTGGCCGGTGTGATTATATTTGACGCAAAGAAGAGCGGAGATGATGTGTTGAACGAATGGAGTGGTAATCTGGAAAAGATGGTAAGTCAACCGGGAGAATGTAATGGAGAGGATCGCGCAAGCTGACTGACGATGTTGTCCTGAACTTCCTTCCTCTCTTAAAGTTGGGCCTGATCGAAAAGACAAGCCATCTGATCAACAAGGTAAGAGGGAATCATTTAGTTTCACATTTATAAAGACGACATAGGGGCCAGGGCGCGAACTGATGAGATCCTCGTGCTTTCCTTCTCTCTGCTCGTCGCGTGTAGGAGTACGCGGTGCATGCTGCCAAGGTGATTTCAAAGTAGACGCATAACCATATCGATGTTTCTTTTTTTTTCTTTTTCTTTTTTTCTTTTTAATTAATGTATACCAAAAAAAGAAATGAAAACAAGACACAACAACGAGTCTGACCGAGACCTGAGCCGGGAGAGGATCGGTCCGTCAGGACTGTCATTTAGTGCTCAATTATCAGAGGCCGAGAGAATGAACTGAGAAAGAGACAAGTCTTGGAGAGGAGATTCAGCAGGGTTGAGATTGTAAACGCTCGGTCTGTTTACTTCTACGCTTCTGCGGTGTTTAAGCCTGAAGCGCGGTTAAGATTTCTCGATTAGTCTTTCTTCCACCTGTTTTCTTCCACCTGTTTTCTTCTCCGAGTCTTTCTCCTTCGTCCTTTGAAAGAGATGGTGAGAAAAGACTCGTAGAGTCGATTCGCTTGCATATCCACAATCTAAGCTACAGACATCCAGGTTCTACCTGCCGAACCAAGTAGAGATAGAGTCCGGTAGGAAAGGTAGATGAAGGTAGGTGGAGATAGATGGGTTGAGCTAAAGGGAAACACGATTAAAATTTCCATTGGGGTTTGATCGAATAGGCACGGCCAACGGATGATAGGCACAGGTAGATAGGCACAGGTAGATAGAAAGGACGCTCCCAGGTCGAGGGGACGACCGGCCGACTCGGCCTCAATTTGATTCCGCCGATCGGATGATTCGATCGAGAATATTGAAAGCGAGCTTGGCTCGGGTGGTACGGAATGATCACCCACCGAGAATTCTCCCTCTCGATCCCTCAAACGCGACTCCAGACACGAGTGGCAGCTAGGATACAAGCTGACGGGAGATGGTCAACGAGCGGTATGTATGAATGAGCTAGGAACACGGATGGGCTTGTGGGTATGTGAACTGTATTTCGTCCATGAATGCAAGTGAAGCGCTCAAAAGAAGGACAGGTTCCGGCGATAAGCCGATCATGAATTCTCGATCATCTCATCCTGATTCAAACATCTGGGCCTCAAATTTAAATTTTAACATTATCAGCTGAATTCTCAAACGGCTTCTGATCGAAACCGTTGGACCGCGTTCTTCTTATGCTTCGACCATCAAACTGTTTCTCGATAGGAAAGCGCATACACCCACGTACCCACGCGTTCGCTCGCCCAAGGACGATAGAGCACATAGCACCAAACATGTTTAATTGAACACCCGAATTCTGATCGAATGTCAACGACTCGGATATATCGCATATACGTGTAGGTATACGTATACGTGTACGTACACCAGACTCGCTCACAGCACAGACATCTTTCGTTCGTGTTCCTTTTTTTTTTTTTTTTTATCTTTTTTATTTATTTAATTTTTTTCAATCAATTTTATTTCATTTCCTCTTGTCTTTCATTGCATTCACTGCATTCACTGCATTCATCGCATTCATCCCATCCATCAGGTTCGTTCTGTTTCTTCCTGTCTCTGACCTGTCACCATACTTCTTTCATCGTCCTCTTTCTCACGTCTGTCTTTCTCTGTGGCTCTCTCACACACTCACACTCACACTCATACTCATACTCATACTCATACTCACACTCACACGCTTCGCTCAACTGCAAGGCAGGATACAGACAGACACCTTCTCTCTCTCTCTCTCTCTCTCTCTCTCGCCAAGAATGCCGTACATCGAGATCAACTCAAACACCGGGATACAAAACATCTACTACAACATATCGACCCCAACAGAGGCCAGCGCCGATCAGATCGATCCTACAAGGCCGACAGTGCTGTTCCTTCATCCAGTGTTTATCGCTTCTGAAATCTTTCATCGTCAGTCCCCTCTTCTGTATCTTCTTCTCTCTTATATTCGCCGTGCCTGTCGAATGCCAACTTGTCAACATCACCGCCATCGACAAATCACTTATTCTTTCGTCCGTACTCAACCGTCGTTCTGTCTCCTCCTCTGTCAACTCTTCTCTCTAATCAGCCCAATTCACAGATCCTTTACTTCGAAAATTTAACTTGATTGCGCTCGACTCTCGGCTCCACGGTCTGAGTGAAGGAGTCCTAGGATCGTCCTTTACTTTTTTCGTTCGTGTCTCTGTCCATGTTGAACAGCCTCCTGGTTTCGATTCAGACATCATACTTAAATTCCCAATCAACCGTTTGCTTGCTCCTTCCTACAGGACGCCGCAGATGACATCAACAGCTTCACAAACGCCCTACAATTACCCCCCGTGATCATGGTCGGTGTCTCTATGGGTTCATCAAACGCTCTGCACTTTGCGACTAGGCATCCTTCAAAAGTCCTTGGTCTGTTTTTGATCAGTCCGCTAACCGCTTGGGAGGTGAGTGACCGTGCCTGCTTTCTTTCTGACTTCTTCAAACCCGTACATGACTATATGCGCATCGTTTCACATGTTCTCGTTCTCTTGGACCTAAATCAGCCTGAAGATGGTGGGTGGCTCAAACAGCTATGTGCATTTTCTATCTCTTTAATATCACGGCGCTGAAACTGTTCGATGTTCTTCTTTCCCAACTAGTCGCTATCGGTCGTAGAGAAATCTGGGAACTCTGGAAAGAGGGTATAGAGATGAACGATGCCGACTTGACCGAGCAGGCTATCTCGGGTGCCCTGCAACTTGGATTCAATGGACAGACAACAGATATCACCGAAAGGTAGGATATCACCCACTTTACAATCACAGAAGCGCACAAACCTTCTTGGCTTTCAACTAATTTGTATATCTTACCTCGACCGGACAGGATGTTGGCTTCGAGTATCTCCCATTCCATGAACAACTGGAGCACTGAACAAGGAGTAAGCTTTCGTTTCGTTTTGTTTTCGATTCAGTCTTGCCATCCCCCTTCCATTTTTCACAGACTTATGGGTTTATCTGTTTTCTTCTTGATAATGATCTCCTAAATCACCAGATCAAAGATCTCAAGACGATCTCTGTTGATTTGTTCGCCAACCGGAAACCTCTGGCGCTCGACGTGCTTTCCAAGATCCAGTGTCCTCTTCAAATGATTCACGCCGGAGCAGATGTAGCGTACAACTTGGAAGACTTGTTAGAGAAGAAGAAGGACTTTGATGACGCCGGTCTCAAGACTAGCATCATCACGATCCCCAGAGCTTCTCACGTATGTCTCTTCTTTATGCTCTCTCTACGCCGCCTTCGTTCTTCCCTGTTCACCATCTCTCCTCTCTTTTCTTTGCGTTCGAATCCACCCGACCAAACAGTTTGCAAATGTCATCCATGCCGATAAGTAAGTAGTCACGAGATTGACAAAGCCAAGGGAAGAAGCTGTTATTCCGATATTTGTAAATGAATAACGTTTATCTGCCTTTCCACCATAGAATCAACCCTCTCCTTTCAGACTTTGTGTCGGCAAACGCAACAATCGATATACCGGCAGAGTTGACCCATCTCGTCATTTCCCCGTTCGATCATCTGTTTGTGTCTGAGCCAGACGACACAGACGACGACTACTAGTTACGGGCTTCAGCGTTTCATTCCCTCAGGATTTCGCAACTCATCTTCATTTGTTCTCGATCTTTGTCTGGTCTTTCTCGCATCTTGAAATCTTAACCCCACGTCACTATACCATATGATACCATATTACACTCTCTTACGCATATTATTATCCTTCCAATTTGTTCTAGACTGCTCCACCCCCAATATTGTGATCTCCCCTCTTTCCTCTCTCTCTCCCTTGGGGAAAGATCTTTCTTGTATGTATCCAAGAAAATCCCTCCCGCTCTTTTTTCCATCTCCGCGGGTTGTTGTATATGTTCACTTCCTCTTCTCTTTTCTTTCTTGAAACGACTTGCACCCACCCCCAAATATTAATATGTACACGTTTGA
>MVAH01000184.1:0-35451 GCA_014825575.1 Phaffia australis
GGTATATAGACCGAGAGATTGTGCGTGTGATCGTCAACCTAGATGAATGACGATTGAGAAGTTCTTATCAATTTATCCGTTCTATCCGAATAAAGATACGGAGGAGGAGGAGGAGGAGGAGGAGGAGTGAGAATGGGACATCTCGGAAGAGGAGGCGGAGGATTGACAGACGAAGCGACGATGATGCCAACGAGGATGAAGAAAAAAACGCCGAAAGGAGAAAACGAAGGGCAAAAAGAGAACCAAAGCAAATGAAACCAAACCAAAGCAAACCAAAAAAAGAAAAGTGGTGCATTGAACTCTCCGCGGCGTTCTCGTATAATTAAGCGATCTCTTTATCTTTTCATTTTAACGTTGAGTGTTGGTTGTGAATCAATAAGGATGGGTGTGTGTATGTGTGTTGTGTATCTTTATAACCGACCGTATGCCATATGTCAGTCATACTTAAAGACAGAAAGGATGAACCGAGTGAAGGAAAGGAAGAAGGTCAAGTAAACATCTTGCATAAAGGTATCCATGTGCACCCCAAACCCTTAGCTCTCGTCGGACTGATCCGAAAAAGGAAGACCGGCACCTGTGTTGTCGGAGGGTCATTATCTTTTTAAATCTCTGATAAACTTCATCCGTTCTTTGATGTCTATCCACCATGATCCATCGATGAGTTGTGCGATCAGTATTCTCTCTCTCTCTGTGTGTGTGTGTGTGTGTGTGTGTGTGTGTCTCTCTCTCTTGCACACACATACACTCTCACATGCTCTCACCCAACCACACTCTCATACACCCACCCTTCCTCATGGTCGGCCTCTCCACAGGCACAACTTCAGGGCTGAGGACAAATATTAGCGGTTGAGAGACCGAGTAAGCGGCTGTAATCAAATAAATTCAAATATTTATTACCTAAGATACCTTAGGTAACACAGGGCCGGTAGAATTTTTACCCCTGGTATCCTATCTTTTTGCCAAAAATGTTTCCTTGACCGAAAGACACCATCCTACCACCTTTTTGTATAAAGAGGGAAGCCGATCGAACAGATAACGAAACATGGATCTCGATCATCCGCATCATCTCTCATCTTCGTCTTCATCTCATCAGCAGCAGCAGCAGCAGCAGCAGCAGCAACAATCACAACAACATCAGCAGGATTCACAGTCGGCACAAGCAGACGGAAACTCACCAGCTCCTGTTCGTGTCGTTTCCTCTGATTTCTTCTTCTAGCTTCTTCTCATTTTTCCTCCTTCCTGTTGCCTTTGGGCCCTTCCTTCCATGGTTACTCTCGCTCACGACGTCGCTTGTTTGTTTCCATACGATTCTTCCCATCCACTCCGTCTCTCTGTCCATCCATCCAAAACAGTACACGCGAACGGAACAACGAGGTCGGAAACGAAACAATGACCTTCCTCCTTCCAGAGCCAGAGAAGTCCAGAGAGCGTTCAGAGCCAGAAGAGCCGCTCACCTTGCTGCCTTGGAGGCTAGGGTCAAGGAAATCGAACTAGAGAATTCAGAGCTCAGAGAGTTGCTTCATATGCCTCCTGCTAACAGGGTAAGTCCTCATCTTTCTTGTCTTTCATATCTTCTTCTCTTGTTTGTCCTTGTTTGCAACAAAAAAAAAAGAAAAAAAAAAAGAAAGAAAGAAAGATGTAGTGGCTGTACGCGCGTGACCTTGTAGCAACCCTGTGTTCTGACTCAATGTATCAACCTCCTGCCTTCCTTCCCTATCTTCAATACACGCTTTCTACTCATACTTTCATAGCCCGCAATCAGATCTGGACCTACAGGTCGTGGGAAGTTGATCGACGTCGGTGCTTCAAACTCTCCCTCCGGTAGCCGGATGGACGATCAGTACTCTCAATCCGATTCTGGATCTCCAGGCTCTGAAGAACACTTCTCTCAGAACAACACCGGTAGCGGCTACGAGGATGGTCGACAAGGCAGAGGTAGAAAGCGGTATTCTGTCGATCCTGCTTCGTCGAGGAACCCTTCTTCCGGTGGCTCTCGAAGCTTCTCTCCACTTACTAGGGAAGGCTCGTTCGGAATCCATCAAAGGGCATCTTCTCGTCCGCCAGGAGGAGCTGTTCCAGGAATGGGTCCTTACGGCGGTCTCTTCAGTAGCGGCCTCGGAAACAACAACTCTCAGCTCGGTCTTAACGCAGATGCCAGGTTCAACTCGTTCCTCAACAACTCTAGTTTCAACGCACCTTCCCCTTCGGCTGGTTCTTCGTCATCAGCCGTGCCCCGATTGGAGGACATTTTTCAGTATCAGCAACTCGTCCAGCAACAGGCAGGCTCCTCACAGCTTAACCAACCCACCCAGCAACAGTTGTCTCAGTTGACTCTCGGTCTGAACGGTCTCTACCCTCCGTTGTACGGAGGAAACGGCAACTCAAATGGCACTGCGAACAACAACAACAATGGCAACAGCAACAACCTTCATTCGCTCTCTCATTCTCCTCACCTGTCCCACTTGGAACACCGATCAAACACCCCGTTCTCGCCTTTAAACCACTCTTCGACAGAGAGTCGGTCGAGCTCTCATCACAGGACATCCAGCCCGAGTAGCCGGCTGGGTGTCGGCACCGGTTCAGGCTTTCCATCCGGTCATTCGAATTATCTAGCTTCCTTCGGAACAGGTTTCGCACCATCCCCTAATTCTTCCAGAGCGCCTTACGGCTCTTCCAACATCTCTGCCAACAACAACAACAACACCAACAACTCAAACGCAAATGGGCCGGACCCGGCTTTTCCCTTCCATAAACCGGTCTTGCACGGACCGGCTCAGACGTTGAGTGTGATGGATAGATTGAGAGCTTGCTGCAAGTTGGATGACAAGCTCGTCGCTGCAGACCCGGGTCTACTCGCCTTTTGTAATGATATCTTGGCAGCTGTGAACGCCCTTCCTTCTGACGCAGAGCCCGGCACTTCCTCTCACTCGAACGGATTGGACGACGACCGGTCGAGTCCGTCCCGTCCGTTCCTTCCAATCCGACAGGCTTGGCAAATCCTCCGAGCCCACTTTCCGTTGCCGTTCGATCCTGCTGTCAGGGACGCCATGGCGGCCGGCACGAGAGCAGCAGCCGTCTTGCTTCATACCTCGGCCGCGGCAGAGAAACATCGGCTGATGCAAGACGGAGTAATCAAACCTGAGCCATCGTCAACTGTTGGACCAAGCGCGTTCGGAGAGTTCATCGTCTGTAGGAACAAGAATGGTATCGAGGTCGACCAGGGCTTGCTTGTTGAGTTGGTCGTCAGACTCGAAGAGGGTGCAAGGCAGGCACCTGGTCAACCTACTCGGGGAAGCCAACCGTCGCATCTGCAACAGCATCAAAACCAGCAGTCCCAGCAATTACAGCAGCAGCAGCAGCAATTGCCAGCACATCAACACCAAACTCCGTTGAGTCAGATGAACTCTCCTGCTCATTCAGACTCGTCGATAGCTGGCAAACAAAGCGACTCGCCGAACGTTGGTGGATCCTCTGCCCAGCCGAGACACCCCTCTCATCTGGCTTCAGAAGTCATGGTAGATCGTCAACAACAACAACAACAACAACAACAACAACAACAACAACCACAACAGCAGCAGCAGCAGGGAGATGCTATGTTACCGGTCACATCGGACAGTCAGCCGTCTTTGGGAAATCATAATGAAAATGGGATCGGAAATGGGACAAATTCCCCTGGGGTCTCCCTTTAAGAACGCTTCGTGATGACAACTGTTTTTTTTATTATGTTTATGTTCTTCTCCCGTATGATTCAAAACCAAATTTTAACAAAAAGGCAACCGGAGTTGGTAATGGGACAGGACTTCTATCCCTTAATTCCCTCCATCATCCGAACCACTTATAACCTCTTCTCTTCAAACGTTTCGTATAAAGTATCTATCGTCTCTGCTTGGCCTAAAAAAAAACTCGAATAGAACGTCATTTCTTCCTTCGTCTCTTAAAGTAATTATTATTCCTCCCTCTTCTTGATCGTATCCGCTCTCTCTGTATCGAATGCTTTCTCTTTCTCGTCTTGTCAAATAAATCAATAAAGGAGTGCGCAACCGGCGAAAAAAAAAATCCGCAGTGTTTGATCCGTGTCATGACGACCGGCGACGTACAACCCATCTCGCCTCGACAGTCATCCGAGCGAACAGTCAAATCTTGAAGTCACTTTTCACCTTTACACTAAGCATCTTTTCTTGAGAGCAATCAGACAAGGAAACATGTACAACTATCCTGGTCAAGCCCAGCATAACCAGGGGACTTACAACTATCCTGGCCAACAGGGACACAAGTGAGTAGATCTTCTATCTTTAATCCTTTCTAAGGCCCAGCTTGCCTTTTCTCGAATCTCCTTCCGGGCCGTCGTTCTCTGTGAATTCTCTCCATCTGGTGGTTCGACTTGTCGAGAATTCATAGAAACAAACTGGGTTCGGCATTAGAGAGCAAACTTCTTCAACTGATCTCCGGTACCCTTACTCTGGGCCATATAAAATCTCGTTTTTTTTTTTCTTCTTCTGACCGTCCAGTCAATACGGTCCTCCCCCTGGCGCACCCTATCAGCAATCACACCAATCTTACGGGACTCCTTCCGGAGCACCACCACCCTCTGGTGGCTACGGAGGTCACCAAAACTCATACGGTCCACCTTCGGGAGCGCCTCCTGGCCAATATGGTGGACAGTCATACGGACCTCGTATGTTCCGAGTCAATTGTTTTACGAATTTGTACTTCTTGTCAGGCAGGTATCGGTGAAAGACGTTGCTCACAGAATGAATCGTTCCATCGACTTTTGGAACATGCAGCATCGGGACCGCCTCCGGTGAACGATTATAGTCGGTAGGTCACCTTCAAAGTTTTCTGCGAACAGACCGTGCTTCTACATCGGGCGTCAAAACTTATTGGTATCCGATTTGATCGTGCCCGTTTTCTAATCTGGCAGACCTTCCGCAGGAGGGTATGCTTCTAACGGAGGCAGCTACCAGAACCAAGGGCAAGTCAAATCAGATATTTATTTATCCGAATTCCTTTCTCTCCTGTATTAACAGACGGCTCCAATCTCTCTTCGCTCTCCAGATATGGAGGAGGCAGCAACTCTGGGAACCGATTCTCCCCTCCCACAGGTATGTGGTCTTGAAAGATTGCCTTCCGAGGTTTGAACATCCCAATCCTTGTATCTGAGTTCTGTTGTCTCTCTAGGTCCACCTCCTCAGGCAATCCCGACTGCTGTCCAGCATTACGGTCCTCAATACCAGTCTCCCAGTGGTGGTCAACAGCAGCCTTACTTCAAATATTCTCTTTGCAACGGTAAAAGGAAGGCGCTCTTGATCGGAATCAACTACATCGGAACAAGCTCCGCTCTGAACGGATGTATCAATGATGTGAACAACGTGAAGCAATTCATCATCCGTTCGTCCAGTCCGCTATCATCCTCGTTTGATTTTTTGATCTCGACTGACTCTAAACTGGATACATGATTTCTGTTTAGGTCAATTCGGATACAAGGAGGAGGACATTGTCGTCCTGACAGACGACATGACCAACCCGAGACAGATCCCAACTCGAGCGAACATCATCCAGGCGATGCATTGGTTGGTCCAAAACGCTCAGCCGAACGACAGTCTTGTGCGTTCCTACTTTTTATCTTCTTGATTCACGTACTCCATGAAGCCAGAAGAGCAACACAGAGATCGGAACTAGCTTATCGATCAGATCCCTCTCTTCCGACGCATAGTTTTTCCACTACTCTGGACACGGTGGTCAGACTGAAGACCTTGATGGAGGTAGGTCACAATCGTGTCTCTTTCTGTTTTTCCAGAGAATTACCAACTGCTCACTTGGTTGTTTTGTTTGCGATTCATTACCGTCAGACGAGGACGATGGATATGACGAGGGTATGTTGGCTGTGTTGAAGGTATCATCATTCGGAGACTAGCTTGGTTCTAATTCTTTCTTATTGTGTCTAGTAATTTACCCTGTGGACCATAAGCAGACAAGTCATATCATCGGTTCGTCAATCGTTCCTTTTATATCGATCCTTATGGCATTCACGCAGAAGTCGAGTCTCACCTGTTTCTTTATCCGGATACTGAAATCTGATAGATGGTAAGCATAACCAAGCAATTGTGTCAATTTCCTTTGTATCGGATGTGAACACTCAACTGGTTCGGTCGTCTTATCTTTGGGTCGTCTTATTTTTGTTGTCCAGACGAGATGCATGACATCATGGTTCGACCTCTTCCGGCCGGCTGCCGACTAACCGCCATCTTTGATTCCGTAAGTGATCACTGCTTGATCAAAGCGTCTGTCTCAGTGGTTCACGTCAAATCTGTTGGCTATGATGTTTTTCGTATGCATAGTGTCACTCCGGAACGGCGCTTGATCTTCCTTACGTGTACTCGACCGAAGGGAAGATCAAAGAGCCCAACCTTTTGGCCGAGGCTGGTCAGGGTCTTCTTGGTATGTAGAATGTCGATAACGTTTCGAATAGTGCGATCCTCGAGCAGTAGCTGACCATATGATCTTCATGGTGGGATAACCCTCGAAAGGTATGGGAACGTCCTATCTGAAGGGAGACATGAGCGGCGTATTCAGCAGCGTGATGAGCACGGTCAAGAAGATCAGCAATTCGAGTGGATCGAACGCCCAGAAAGCCAGACAGACTGTTTGTCCTTGTATCTTGCCTTGTTGATTGACTCTTCGGTTGCTCATCTCTTGTTTTTGCACAGAAAACGTCTCCGGCCGATTGCATTGTGTGTACAGATGCATTCTTCATACCGAACGCACAGAAGATATTCGACTGAACTGTTTACTTCTTCCTTGATAGCAATTCTCTGGATGCAAGGATAATCAAACGTCGGCTGATACTCAGGAGGCCGGTAAGGCCACCGGAGCGATGTCTTATGTATGTGCTTTTGTTTTGGTTTTCGTCTTTCTTGTGTCTTGTAGATCAGACGGCCAGTCACTTATAATAGGTTCATTCTATTTCTCCGCCTAAAGGCCTTCATCCAAGCTCTCAGTCAGACCATTCTTCTTGATGTTTTTTTAAAAAAATTTATATTTTGTGATCAGATGATTGGTCAGATGCTTATTTGCTTTACTTTTCATGACAACACCAGCTCAATACCCCAGGCAGTCATACCAGCAACTCCTGATCACCATCCGAGGAATTCTCAGTGCCAAGGTTAGCTATCCATCAACTTTCCTGTTCATCCGATTTAGTCGAATATCAGTTCAGAATTCATTTTCTTCAATCGGAAAACCAGTACGAGCAAAAGCCTCAGTTGAGCGCTTCTCACCCGATCGATGTCAACCTCGAATTTATTGCATAGGGGTCGAATTTGTTGCTTGCTCTCTACCTAACCCTTTATGTGTACTTTCAAATCCTATGCTTTCTTTTTTTTCCTTCCTTTTCTCCGATACGTTCGACATTGATGTCTCCATAAAGCAAGGAAGACTGCAAGCCCTTAGAGTAGAATTATTGATTAGTCAGCAGAAGAAAAAGAGACATTTCGATTTTCCTCTTGTCCCGCTCCGATTGACCTTTACCCTCGTCTTCTCACCACCCACAACCTCCTTCGCCCAAGCTTCTTTGTGTTTTCTTGTTCGATAATGCCTTCTCCTCTGATTAGATCCCACGTGTTCCAGACCGCTCTCCGAAGGTCGTTCGCCTCTTCGCCGCCCCCGGCGAACGTGGTCGACAAGGCTGCCAAGTCCGCTCAGAGCGCGATGGACTCTGTCGTCAAGGTTGCCGGACCGACTGGAACCAAGATCATCAACAAGATCGCTCGTTCGTCCTTTATTACTTTTTAGTCTCTCGTTCGAGAACGATCTGGGTGTCTGGTGCCTGGGTATCTGTCTCGGCTATTCATATTGGGCAAGGAATCCGTCGAGACATGACACGCTTATCTTTTTCTTTTTTTTCTTCACTCTTTTTTCTCTCTTCCTCTTTGCTCGTGTGTTTGCTCTCGCATTCTTCTCGCTCTCTGCTTCCTCTTAATTCTCCATCGAACCGCTCTGCAGCCTACCAGAGCAAGCTCATCTACAACATCCGAGTCGCCGGTGAGCTCGCCAAGCAGGTTTACATCGGTCAGAAGCTCGCTCCTCCTACTTCTGTCGGAGAGGTTACTTCCGCCTGGGCCAACGCTGTCGGTAAGGCCACCGACAAGAACTACTGGTTCGGAATCTCAAAGAACGGACAGTGGTCCACCCTCGCTCTTTACGTACGTAGGCTTCTTCTTTCTATCAGGTCTCTCTTGTTTTGTGATCTCTCGTTAGATGAGGGCTTGGTCAAGCAGCTGGGACGAAGGATGCGGATCAATTCGGAGAACGAGATGGGAGTATGAGGGCAGAGAATTAGTCATGGATATCGGCACCTCGAGCGATCAAGATGGATTGCGATCATGAGCTGGTCAAAAGAGCCCATGCTGATCTCTCTTCCCTTTTTTTTCCGTCACCTTCGCCTCTGGATTCACATGGAATTGATATTTCGCCAACACTGCAGGGTCTTCAGGCTTATGGTCTCTTCTCCATCGGCGAGATGATCGGTCGACGAAGCGTCGTCGGATACAACATCGACACCCACTCTGAGCACTAAGCGTCTCGTCATGCTTTTCTCGGGAGGCAAAAGTTTTGATTAGCGAATGAGCGACGGTTTGTGTCAAAAAGACGATGTTGCACGGAGAATGGAGGGTTGTATGTGTCGAACGGGTTGGTAGTAGTGCTTTGGAGAAGTGATACCAAGATTTTCTTCTTTCTGTTTTCGTTATCGTCTGATTCGCCTGGTGTGTTCTCTAGTGTCTTCGCTCGCTTGCCTGCTCGCTTGTGTCAACCAGGTCTGACGACGTCGGACTGAACGGAGAGAAAGAGAAAAGCACACATCCACGACGCATGAGAACCCGAAAAGTCCCGACGAGACGAACGACTTTAGGGACTATATAGCAAAGTTCGACCTATGACACGACCTCTCTTGAACAAATTACAGACAGATGTCTTGACGTAGTCTGACTCGGATGCTGTACAAGATGTGTCTCTCATAGGTGCTCATGTATAAAGATGAAAGTGTGCAACAATAGGAAAGAGCGCTAGAGATAAAGATATCAGAGATGATGGTTCCAGCATCAAGTGTAGAAGTGAAGTCGGAAACCCATCAACCTCCCAACATCTCAACTCTATCTGACTATCACCATCATTTCTGTGTACATCCTCCTGCTGTACAACGAGGACTACCGATCTCTTGAAGATGATTCGGTTCAGGCATCTTTCCCATTCATCCATACAGGTCATTCATTCCCAACCGAGGCCCATCCCGTTTCGGTCAATTCCGTCAGGTTTGCCGCAAACCACCCTCGGTTTTCGTAATCTCGGAGTAATATCTTTGAGTCAGACAGAACTCAGTTCATCGAGTTTAGGGAGAGGAAGAAGAGCGATCAGCTGGACAGTTGGGTTGCAAGCTCGAGGTCTCCATAGCAGTCCGGTCAGTTGATCCATGCTGGCCTTCCGTTTGAAAACGTCCATCTTTTTGGTCTTGCCTTCAGGATGTTCACCATATGGTCTGGCTAACCCTTTGTTCATATCCATCGAAACCCCTTCATCCACATGGCGATGTACTTCATAGAGACGACAGGCTCCATTGCCCGCTGTTCTGTTTGGTCTTCTCAAGGTTTGTCTGATCCAGATATAGTGAATCATCCGAACTATCAACCCTCAATTTAAACAGAAGCTAACGTCAGTTTATTGGAACATCTTCGGCGGTGGACGATGTCATGATGCTATAGTCTTCGACCGTCCTGGCTGGAGTCACAACAATCATTCGGATCTTTGTCTCCCTCGCTCCTACATTCCTAGTTGGTCATTGGAAAACTCGGCGAAGGCTCAAAGCGTTTGATCCCAAGAACGAATGGTACCTTCGTCTTCGGCCGGCCGTGTCCCAAGAGGCTGCAGATATCTATGAATCTGGAAAACCGGCATCGGCGGGAGTGAGTGATGAGGTAAAGAGAGATCTGACGAGATTAGCAGAGTGGACTGCTCGTGGAGATGATCTGAGAAAGAAGAACGTTTTGCTGGGTAAAATTATCTGGGCAGTGTGAGTATCTTCCGACTGTTCTTTTGGTCGCCTCGTCGATATCCGATCAGTTTCGGATGGTTGTGTTGTCTTTCGTTGATCATATTGTGTCTACCCTTCGAACACATCCATCTGCTTCATTGATCATCGACAGGTTGGGAATCCCCTTGGCTCTGCTCACCTTGGTCATCCTTTCTGGGCTAGAACGAGTCCCTTTGACAGGCCGTTGGAGACTCATCCTCCTATCCCCTTCAGAGGAAGACTCTATCCATAGCTCACTCAAGGAGCAAGGCTGGTTCCCATCAGTTCTCTCGCTTCTCATGCCTGATCCCTCGGCTCCACCTCCGAAAATTCTCGACGCAGCAGACTGGCGATGGGCTTGGGTAGAGAGTACTCTTCGACAGCTCGAGAAGGGTGCAGGCCTGTGCCACGAATTATACTCGACCAGGGCGGCGATTAAAGAGAGTCCTCTGTCGGCTGAGGTCTCCTCAGAGAAGAGGCAATCACTAGAAGCTTATCCACCAGCACCCCCTCCGACATTTCCGCTTCATCCAAGACCAAGAGCGTCTCAACTTCTTCATGAACATCTCGGTAACTTTACCAACTCCCATTGTCCACACAACCCGGGTCAGACTTCGACATCAGACAATCCAGAGTTGGAAGGGCCACCGTTCTCATTGCTTCTGATCGAAAACCAAGAAGCCAACGCGTTTTCATATGGATTTGGAGGCAACGGTGCGGCAGGAATCGTCATATACACCGGTCTGTTGGACGAGATTCTCTCTTTTAAACCATCCTCGATACCCGAAGAAGTATCACCTGCGGCCCCTTTCCTCGCCGGGCCTTTGCCTTCGATCAGCTCGTCGCAATCCTCTTCAACATCACCACCACCATCGTCAACACCATCGACATCCTCATTGTCAACACCAACATCTGTGACAACACCCACATCATCATCCATATCGACCAAAAAAGCTGCCCAGTCAAGGTCTTTGCTCTCATTCTTCTTTGGAGATACCTTGTCCTCCCTTGCAACAAGTCCAACCCAAGGGCCGGAACCAACAGAAGAACAAACCCTCCATCTTGCGGCTATTTTGGCTCATGAAATGTCTCATCTGTTGCTCAGTCATCATCTCGAGACGTTAAGTCAAACGAGCGTCGTGCTGCCAAGTATGATGGGTCTCCTGATCGACTTGGCCCGAGCGGTTGTTTTTCCGTTCACCTTTGTTTTCGGCCCTTTATTCAAGTATGATTTCTCTGCTGCTGCTGCTGCTATCTATCAAAAGAAGCATGTGGTCTGATCCTAGGAATACTGACATTTGCTCGACTTCTGGCTTATTTATTCTTCTAGTGATGCAATCGCAAACTTTGGAAAGATGAGTACGAGTGAAATCAAGACGGCAACTGAGAACTGCTCGAACCAAGTGTTGGAGATCGAGGCTGATCTCGTTGGACTTCGGTTTGTTCTTTTGTTAACCTTTCATCTGCTGTATCAAGAAAGTCTGATTATCTCCATCTTTTTCACTCTTCCAAACTATCCCTCAGAATTCTTGCCCACTCTCAAAAATTCAACCCTTACAAAGCTGCCCAATTTTGGCTTCCCTCCCGAGCGCCGACGGGTGTTCGAGAACCTCCTGACAAGTCATGGTTCGCTGCTTGGCGAGGAATAGGTCTATCAGACAAAGCTTCAGTCAGCACAAGAAACGGGTCTCATCCCAGGGATGAGGTGAGAAAGTTGGCTGTCGATGGAGAGTTGGAAAGATGGAGGAAGGCTTGGAGAGAGAAGTCTTGATTCGAGCAGGCACTGTCCGAGTTCTTCGGCGCCTTTTTCTTCCTCTTTACTTCTTCTCAGCATCCTTCAATTTTGCTTCTGCTTCCCCTTACGTACTTCTTCTACTTTGATTCGACAAGTCTTATGTCGATCGTTCATTCTCGATTAATATTTGGTTTTTCCCAGTCTCTTGTCTCATTCCACTTGAACACAACAACCCATCTCATCTCTTGCAGCCCTTCTGTTCTCTTCTTTGTGTCGTCTCCTCCGATCGTTGTTAATATAATCTCTAACCTATCTTGAACCACCCGACCCTACGTGGGTTATCTCCCTTCTCCATCTTCTCTTTCCGGGTTGAAATTATTTCAAGGGTTCTTTTCTTACGTCCAGTTTTTTTTCTTAGTCCTAAACACCAGGTTTCATTATACGCATTTACAGTTTCCTCTGCTTCCTCGTCTTGTTCGATGTCATTCAGCTTTTACTGAGTTAAACCTCGAATCTTCGTATTCTATTTCAGACTGTTGAACTGGAATTATAGCGAGGTAACTGGAATGATTATCGAAGCATATGTGAGATGATTACTTGGTCTGAAGCATGAGGAACAAATGCAAAATGTGAGATATTACAGTGGAGTCTAATCAAGAAGTACAATAGTAACGAGGGAGATGAATCCTGATGCGATAAAGAAGAGGGGATGGAAACGAACGTCTCTTTTCTTTCTCCGGAAGGTGAAAGAAGCCAATTAAGTCAGAACGAGACTTCTGTATAACAGCAATCCTCTGCTCATTCGCCAAACGTTCCGTACCCAATAGCAAGTTCCTCCCTGTCGAACGGGTTACTTCCTATCGTCGAACTTCTCAATCTTCTTCTACTGAAACTCCTGCTTAGACATCTCTCTAACGAATCGACATCCCTCTCCAGCCCTCCTCTGCCCGACCCCCCGCCGAGAACGACACACATCGATAGTCTCGGTGGGATATCGACAATCTCTGAATCCGAAAATTCATCGGACGAATCGTCAGATGGCTCGTCGTCATGTTCAAGTTGATCGACCGTCCCGGTCGTCGTCGCAGTTCCAGAAGAATAGTCCGAGGAGGAACCGCGGTCGAACGACGGTTGATAGAACGGGTCCGATTCATCGTTTGAAGTTTGATGTTGCTTAAGATCCCGGTGTGATCGAAGATAGTTTGAAGAACGATCGGGATGTAGAAGACTGGCCTGCCCAGCTAAACTATCGTCAGCTGGGATGGACTGCTGAGAGTGGGGAAAAGGGGATGGGATCTGTGAGCGGCCATCAGGTCGAGGAAGAAGCGCAAAGCATGTCAATTCAAGTAGATTAAACTCATTCGATTGACGGTCCGGAAGAACTAATCAATTGACATACCTGTCTTGGACGCCGAATGACAAAGGCATTTCCTGGCCCATACATCCTAGCTAACCTAGTATGGACCAATTCTTCGACTGACGCCATCAGGACCGACTGTCACATCGGAATTCATCAGTAGAAAAGAGTAAGTAGAACAAAACAACGAAGGTCATAATTAAACACGAGTAGAAGGACATCTTGACGTACGAGTATAGAGAGACTTATACGGGGTACAAGGATTCTCAATCCAGATAGTTCCTGAACAGAACCATGATTTTGATGTTTTTCTCCGATCACTGTTATAAATGTAAGCTCATCTCTCTCGAGAGGTATATCTATAGCCAGATGTCGATCTGAACGGTGATTTGGTGGACCGTCTGATGGACGAGTAAGGAAGAGAACGTTCAAATGCCAAAACACCTTTTGAAAGTGATATATCGGAGGGACAGACCAGAAACAGAAAGAGAACAGGCTTAGTAATATCCTTCACGTTCTCTTCAAAAGCTAGCATCTTTCCTGATTCTACATCTCGGTCAAGAAGGGTAAAAAAACATACAAGTAAGATTGTGATCTATGGAAGTTAATCATTGGTAACCCCACGATTAATGGTTAGGTCGTCAACATTCGTCGAAATAAGGACACTCTGGTCTACTAGATGATGAGAGTAAGGGAAATTCACCATAGTTGTTCCTGCCAACCATCCTCCTCCACCTCGGATTCCTCTCTTCCCAGCCCATCCTACCCAGAACACGATGCCAGCTCTGATACATCCCCAACTTATTAATTTCCAATCATCACGGAAGGCGGCTACTGTCCCTACCAGCAAGTTCAACCCTAGGTCTGTTACGGCTAATGCCGGTAAAAGATACAGTACCCATCCGTTTGAGCTGTTTGTGCGCTCAGTCGGTGGGATTGACGAAGTACTTTCAGAAGAAAGCGGACGAATGAGAAGAAACGATGATTCGGAACCAGACCTGTGGAGAACCCCCACAGATTTGGACATGGTTGGTATGTTGCTCAACTTAAACGAGGATGTTTACTCCCTGATTTTCTAAGGTGACTCTTCTTAATCGTTGGTTAGTAACCGGCTGGACCTTTGTAAGGTTGATGGACACTACATGCATGTCATCGGCAAAGAAATAATAACGGAAAAGACGGCAAAGGTTGACAAAGAAATACAGGCGACGGATTCGTTGTACGTAAAAGAGAAGACTCATCATAGACTGGCTCTAAAAGTGCCATAAAAGAAACGATTAAAGACATGAAGCCAAGACCCGAAAGTGAGAGGTGTATAGAACGAAAAGTTACAATGAAAGAAAGCAAGCAAAATCTATCCACTCAAGCAGACATGACAGCATAAGCAGAAGCAGACACAGAGTCATGCGAGATAGACACGTTGATGTTCTTGGCTCCAAGCGTCTTCTGGAGTTCAGCAGAGAGCTTGACAACAGGTCCGGTGGAAGTGGCCTCAACCTCGATATCTTTCAACGAGGCACCAGCTCCCTTGGACTCGACACCGAGAGCCTTGAAGACAGCCTCCTTGGCAGCCCATCGTCCGGCAAACGAAGCCTGAGCGGAAGGCTGCTTTTTGCAATACGAGATCTCACCATCGGTGAAGTTTCGGGAAACAAAGGTCTCGTTCCAGTAAGGGAATTCCGTGATCAACTCGGTATCTACACCAACGCCAGCGACCGATGGGTTCTTGAGAGCGAGCTGCAAAGCAGCGTGTTCAGCCGGCTTGGGAAGACCAGTAGGAAGCTTGGAGGCGAACATGTACTCGTTCTTCTTGTCCAACGACGTTCGGACGGTCGGGTTCAGAAGGACCGTCAACTCCTGCTCAGGAGTGTACGGAGGGGCCTCCTTGATTCGGACCAAAGAGTTGGTGATCAGAGCCTCAGAATTGTACAAGTAGCTCTTTCGGGATCGAGGAGCTCGCTTGGCAACATACTGTGCGTACTCTGCTGGGTCCAAAGCGGCGTACAAGTGTCGAGGGTGCAAGATTAAGCAATCTCCACCGACCTGTCCGAAACCGAAAGAGGTTACCATAGCAGCCTGTAAGGAAACATGCTGAATGGGCTTGGAAGGGAAGAACAAGTGAGTGTTCTTCTTGAGCTCGGCAGCGATGTTGTCGGCGTTCCAGTTAGGAGGGATGAGGGCCGACTGAAGGACCTGGAAGAGCCCGTTGATCTGCCAAGCAGCGGCGGCTCCCTTGGGGTGACCGGTAAGGGACTTCTGAGCGACAACAGGAACAGCGTTACCCTTGGTTCGACCCAAGTGTTTGAAGATGTCCTGGTAGACACCAGTCTCGTTCTTATCGTTAGCCTTGGTGGAAGTTCCGTGGATGGAGATGACGTTGACGGCATCGACGTCCAAGTTCCAAACGGCAAGAGCTCGTCGGAGGGGAGCGACCGAAGGATCCTGTCCCTCCAACATACCGTACTGTCCGAGGGCAGCCTTCTCCTGTCGGGCGGCCTCAGCCTCGATGAATGAGATCTTTTCCTGGACATTGAAATCAGGCGATCCAGCCTCAATCTCAAGTTTAAGAAGCTCGTGCTCGTTCTCGAGCCACTGAGCAATCTGCTTTCGTCGGAAAGCAAGCTGTCGAGCCCTGTATTTGATGTCGAGGAAGGGAGCTGGAGAGGACCCAGAAATCTCTCGGGCAGCGGAGAGAACACCTCGACCGGGGGCAGGAATAGATCGTCCAGCCTTGTCAGTGTGAGTGGAAGTGTAAGCGATGATACCCTGGATAGAAGCACCCATCTCAAGAGCAGTCTTGGCGCTCATGACGACTTGAACACCAGCTCCCTGAGACTCCATGAAACCATCTCTGGTAGAGGTGGTAGGCCGGGAGAACTCGGTGGGCTCTCGACCATTCTTGTACTCGGTCTCAGTATTTGAGGTGGCCTGCATGTTGGCGAACTCATAAGAACCCTCCTCGGAGAAATCGTCAAATCCTCCGGCAAGCATGACCTTGGCCTTTCCGGACAGGATAGAGTCACAAGCAATCTCTATAGACTGCAGAGCAGTGGCACAAGCTCCGACAGGAATCTTAACAGGCCCACTGGCGGAGAGAAGCAACAAGTTGATCCAACCGGCGACAGTGTTGATGAAACTGAATGTCCGGATGACAGAGTTTGATCAGTACCAATTGAAGTGCAAACTAGATGTATAAATTTACTCACGTCTCCTGAAGAATGTCCTTCTGAATATCCTTCTCTTCCTTTCGGTCCTTGAACATGGCGCTGAGGGATCGCATACCTCCCATACCGGAACCAATGGCGGTTCCGACTTCGGATGGGTGGACGTACTTGTAGAGCTCATAAGGATCGGTGACTCCGGACATGACTAAGGCCTCCATAGTGGCCACCAGAGCCCAGAGAGCAGTTCGGTCGGTCTGGGCAATGATGTCGTCTGGGAGACCATATCGACCGGCGTGCCAGCCGGTGGGAAGCTGACCAGCGACCAATCGATTGAACTGAACGGACTTGGGAACCAAAATTCTAGCTCCTCGCTTGAACTTGACAAACCATTCTCCGGACTCCCGAGCCCAGGTGTCACAGTTGTCGCCCTGCTCTCGCTTGAATTTCTCAGCATCCTCAGGGGAGCACTCAAGGGGCTCCAGGTCGTGATTGAGTTGGACCTCCTGATAGAAGGCCTTCTTCTTGGGATCATAACCGTTGAACAGCTCGGGCTCTATATACAGGGTAGGGCGAAATGATCAGTTAATCTGAGCTACTATTGACCCAATGAATCAATCGTTATGAAAGAGTACAAAAATATACTAACCGATAAGTCGAATACCAGCGTGGTCCAAGATCTCCTTCTCGTACTTGGCTCGGACGTCTTTATCGTCGACAGGCTCCTCGGTCTTGGCGTCGACCCAACCGACGTAGGCCTTTCCGCTCTTGAGTCGACCGTCGAAGTACTTAATGAAACCCATCATCCACGACATCTCGATAAGACCCTCGATGGTGAACTCTCCTCGAGCCTCCATCTCCCATCGGGTCCTGGAAGAACCCCAAGGTCCAACCTCGGCGAAACCGGTGACGACGATGACCTTATCGAGGTCGACCATACCTCTGCAGGCGTTTAACTTCTCGAGAGTGTTAATGTCCTCCAATTTGGGGAAGTCATACTTGAAGTTGGCTCGGGGCGCGATGGGAACCTTGTGGTGAACACCCTCGGCATCGACTCCGTTGATTACCTTAAAATCGGCAGAGTTGTCAATCGCAACGGCTCGTCGTAGATCTCCAGTAAGTTTGAGCTGAGTTCGAATCTTGGTGGTAGTCTCGGCAAGATCAGGCAATCGGTCCATGCCACCGTTCAAGTCGGCCCAGACAGGCTCGATTTGAGTGATGTCGAACAAGAGAGGGTGCATCAAACCAAGAATGTTGAAAGCCATCTCCTTAGCAGAGAAAGTTCGGACACCAAGCTTCTCCAAACCCTCGGCCACAGTGTTAGTGGGACCCATGAGTCCAGTTCCTCGGGTCCAACCGATGACAGCTCCGGCAAGACAGAGGTACTCTCCCCAAGACTCGGACTGCCACCGCTCGAACAAGGTCTCGAGAGAGATCTTAGACTCGGCGTAGAGACCGTCATTACCGAAAGTTCCGTGGTTAGGAGAAAGGGGAAGGATGACCTGAGTAGGTCGAGTAACAAAGTGCCGAGCAGCCTTCTTCTGCTTGACGGCTCCGAGGAGTCGCAAAAGGTTGACAAGCATGACTCGGTGGGCAAGCTCAGATCGGTCGTCCAACCCATCGATCTCTCGACCATTCTCAGGAACGGCAGCAAAAGGAACAATGTAATCCAGATCCAAAGCCAAGGTCGAGTAAATGTAATCAACCAAGGCCTCGACATCCTGCTTGGAACCTTGGTTGAAGGGAACGACGGTGAGGGCAGATCCTCGACTTCCGAACTCCTGGAAGATTGTCTGGTAGTACTCGACAGTCTTTCGACTGTATCGGGAAGTGGTGACGACAACGGTAGCTCCTCCGGCGAGTAATCCTTTGAGGATTTCAACTCCGATAGAGCCCTTTCCGACACCTGTCAAGAGAGCATTCTTTCCTTTGAAACTGTATATTGAAAGGCATCAGTAACGTTAGCTTGAAAAAAATTAAGAGCAAGGAATGAGACGAAATCTGATGAAAATTACGAACGTAGTTCCAGAAGTAGCTATCTCAGTCAAGACATCCAAGTAAACCTCGGTCAACTTGGAAGAATACTGCCAAGCTGTTCCAACCTTTCTCTTCAGGTGGAGCAGAGGAAGCTTATCGGAGATTTGACCGACAGCCATCGACTCTGAGATCGCTGCGGGTCGCATGAACTGGGAGGATGATCGTCTGGATCGGCCAGCAGTTCGAGTAGGTCGAGATTCGTTTCTAGCCAAATTCTTGACAACCTCACCGTAAAGAGACTTAATGGCCGCCTTGTTACCTCGAGAAATCTGGGGTTGAGCCTTGACGAGCTTGTAGAGCTTGGAGACGTCGTTCTGGACCTTCTCCAGGTTGACGTTCTGACTGGGGGAGATCTTTCCACCCTGAGCCATCTCCTTAACATAGGCTTCGAGCTTCCTGACGTTCTCTCGAACAACCTCAGAGTAGACGATATCTCCTTTGGCGCTGACCTCGGTGTGAGGGGCGGTGGGGAAGGTTACATCCTTGTAGACGGGGTCCTCCTTGAGGGCCTCCCTGCAGTTATCCAAGAGCTGCTGTCCAAACTCTTTGGCAAGCTTGAACGTCTCTCCCTGCTCGGGAACGCACTGGTCGACGTGGTACTGCATGTAATCGATGAGACTGGGGTCGGCTCGGTTCATGATGGCGATGCATCGCGAAGTGATCTCTCGATCGACACCAGTCAATCTTCCGAAGATGATATCGTACCACATGATCAGAGCGTCCTGTCTAACCCAGTTCCAGTGAGAATCGAAGTGCCTCGCTTTGGCTGGCTCGAAAACAGGCTGAATACCCTTGATGTAGTCGTCTCCGTGCTCCCGATCAATGCTGTCCAACTTGTCCTGAAGGAGCTGGGCGTTGGCTTTCTCCTGCTCGTAGAGTCGGTGACCGGCCCTGGGATCTTGCTTAAGCTTTCGCATGTAAAGGTCAATGTGCTGAGCATGGAACTCCTCCTGCTCGGCCTGGAACTTGATGAACTCTTCCGAGTTGATAACCGCTCCTCCTCCTCCGCCGCCGCCTCCTCCGCCTCCTCCACCACCGGAAGAGAGAGAGATACCAGCCTGCTGGGCATACACAGCAACAACGGAATCCAACCAGGTCTTGGCCTCAGCCTCAGAGCCCAATCGCTTGGGGGGCTCCATAGTGACTCCAAGCAGCAGAGCACCATCAGTTCGGAACGGACCTAGACCCCAAGTCTTGGAAAGGTGACTCTTGGCTGACGAAAGGTTGAACCCTCCAGGCATCTTTCCTCCGATCATTCGAGATACCAAAGCGCTAGTACACTTGCCCAGGGTACCGGCGTAGCCGAAGTTGAGCGCAGCTCCGAGCTCGTCCAAAGGAAGTTCCTCTCCTTTTTCGGGAGCCGAACCAAACTCAAGCTGAAGATCCGAAACGATCTCGTTTTGGAGAGTCGACTTTCCACCGACGAGGTCCTTGACTGTCTTGGAAAGCGGGACCTCGGACACCTGCTTCTTGAGCTTCTGGGCGATGATGACTCGGACAGTGTCGACGGCCTTGAGCGGCTCATCAGGAATCTCAGCAGCGGGACCAGCCGAAGCTTGAGGTGGAGGAGCGGCAGCAGCAGGAGCAGCCGGTGCAGAGGTCGAAGAGGGAGCAGAAGCAGCAGGTGCGGCATCGGCAGGGGCAGCTTCCGGCTCTGCATCCTCGAACTGGTAGTAAACCTCCTTCTGGTTCTTGGCGTGAGCGAGGATGGTTCGGGTTCGGGAAACGGGTCCGTCCTTGGCAGCGTACTTCAAAGCGAGTGTTCGTGAAGCCATTCCAGTCAATGTCGGGGAGGGACCGACCTCGACCATTCGCTCGAATTGATAGTAGTCGAACAAGAGATCCTGAGTCTCAATCCATCGGACAGGACTGTAGTGCAAAGTAGTGGTCAGTCGATCAGATGACCTAGATTCGTAGTTGCAACAAGGCAAAAAGACTTACGAAGCAAATTGATAAGCGAGAAGCTCAATGAGAATGTTGTAAGCAAGTCGTTGACGATGTTCCGAAGCATCCCAATCGGCCTCAGGCGTCGTGCGAATCAACTTCTCCATTCGGGGGGAGCCTATATACCGAATGAAAAGATCGATTAGTCTCGAGACTAGTAGCAAATATGGAGCACGTTGTAAATGACAAATCGGGCACTCACCAGTCTGATCAAAGATCTTCTGGGCATAAGACTTGGACACCTGGAACGGATCAGCAATCAAGTTGGGAATATACAATCCGACAAGGAGATCAGGATTCAAGTCGGCGGCTGACACCTTCTTGGAAAGGTATTTGAGGAAGGGCTGCACTCCAGACCAGAGGTACTTGGAGTGGAAGGGAACGTCGATACCAGGGAGAGGGATGGTGGCTATAGGAAGATATTACAATAGATCATATCGATCAGCGTATGAATCTCGATAAATAAGCGAGACTGAATTGAGAAGAACGCGTACCAAATCCTCGCTCGAGGATCACAGAACCGTCCTCTTTGGCTTTGGCTTGAGCAGTTCCAAGAGCGTGATCGATGATTTGGTTGAGCTGAAGAAAAAGAAAACACGATCAGTATTTTGTTTGAGACGTCTGGTCCGAGAACCGAGTGAGATGATAACGGACTGACCTTTATGCGAAGCTGCTCGACCGAAAGCTCGGCCTGCAACTTCTTCATGTCAATTTTCTGAACCTTGATAACGTTCAACACGTTTGTTAATGTGGCAAGAGCCATGTTCTCTCCAGCAGCAACGTACTGGGTACCTATTGACAAAGAGAGATGTCATCCAATGGTACATCAGCCATATGCGCCTGAAACTTCCGAGGCCTTCCTACACTGTTTCCTCCGAGACATGATTCTAAATAAAATTAAATTAAAAAAAAAACACAATACTAACCTTCGACGTTGAAATTAACCAACTCAAGAAGCATACCCGTTCTGTCAGCAATCGAAGCGACAAGCTCTCGGAGAAGGGTCTCCTTTCGGGCGAGTTCTGCAGCCATGGTTATGAGAAATTGATGTTTGGATTAAGGACGTGGAAGATGAAGGAGAGGGAGAGATGTATTTATAAATAGATCGAGAACCCAAAAGAAGAGAAAGAAAAAGAAGAACTAGAACGAAAGAAAAAGCACAAAGACGGAGTTATTGGAGAGAAAAGGGAACCAAGGACACAAAGATCAAAGGTGGATGTTGAGGGTTTAAGAGAAGAGATCCAAAGCTCAAGAGGAGAAGTTCAAGATGTTTAATCTCCTCGCGCTTGGGCCGCTCTTTTTTTTCTGTTGGGGAAAGACGCCTGGTGGGATCCCCCATCGGTTGAGGGTGAGTAACCGTAAGGGGCAGAGGGGTTTCCCGAAGGTTAGCATATCACGTGAGATCAGGTGAGCTGTGTAGAGTTTCCGTAAGTGGTCACCGCCACACCGACTTTAATTATTTCCACACCTTTCACCTTCGATTTCGATTTCTGCAAAAGGATATTCCGTCTTCGTCTATAGAAGAGATCAATCGTACCTCGGTCTGTGTAGATTCTTCGTTCTTTCTTCTCAGTCTGAGTTAGACTTTCAGATAGATGCTCGTTAAGCCAACTTCGAGAGCGCTTAACACGGTCTTGGGAAGATCATCACTCGCTTCCGTCCGTCTCGTGCCTTCTCGCGCTATAACCACCACACCTGTCCGTTCTCGCACCCAGCCTACCTCTCGCAACGAATATCAATCCAGACAGTCTTCCCAGCAGCTCAAAAAGCGTTCATCGCCACCGCTACCATCACCACCGCCGACAAACCTCAGACAGAAGCCATCGCCTGCTCCGCCTCAGGCTCAGGTGGAGAAATCATGGGTGAATGAAATGTCCTGGAATGACTTTCTCTCGGACGAGATTACCAAAGGAAACAAGCAGTATTCCTACCAGAAGTTCGACGACAACGGTCAGCCAATAGGTAAACCTGTACTTCATGAGGATGACCGGGTTATCCTTTTTGAGAACGGAACGATTGTTGAAACCACCGAGTATGTGTCCAAATATTTGTTCACATAAACCCTTTTCGACCCAAGTTTTCTTCGCAAGCTAACCAGCCGGATTTTGCTTTTCAAAAGTAAAGCAAGCTCAAACCTAGGTGTTGTACTTGACACCGTTCTTTTTCAATCCCAAATGAAACTTCGAATCATTTCACCCGAAGGATCGATCAATTATCTCAGCCCTACCCGTGTAACCTTCGCGTTTCAGCACAAGCAAGTCAGTCCGAGTTGGGTCGCGCTCTGTGGACCTGGAGACGCAGAGACCCGAGCTGACAGAGTCAACTACCGAGTCGGAATTGCTAAACGAGCTCGAACGGTCCTCAAAGAAACCGAAAATCATCGAGTTAAGCTTGACGGAGTGATGGAAAGTGCATGGGAGCGACTGCGGCCGAAAGACGAAGGTATGAAGGGATCCAGGCGGCTCATGACGACCAAGGAGATTGTCAGAGAGGTCATGCGAGATCACCCAGGAGGACATAAAGAAGATCTCGAGGGCATGACCTACGCGGTTCACAGATTCCTGATGACCTGTCCCGACAGATTCATCTGTGAGGAATCTGGGCAGTGGAAGAGTTTGCGGTGGTGGCTTCGGAGCGCGGATGAGGTTCAGGAAATGGAGAAGATCAAGCAGTGGGCTCATTCCAGGTGGGTCTTTTATTCTTCCCTTCATCTTACGTTCAGTACTAAATGGTCACATTCGTCAAAATGGTCTACTGCTCTATATCGACAGTGATTCGAGAATCTCCAAATTCATCTCGAAATGTGTCATTCTAATCGACCACTCTCGGCCTGCCTTATTTGCCATGCCTCCTGCCCCTGAAGACCATATTCTTCCGAGCTTCCTTCCTGTCAACGATTCCCTTCCCACATTTTCCCCTTCAGATCTTTCTCTGATCTCCCACATTCAAAAGTCTCTCTCGGTTTCAACCAAACAAACGGACCCCTTCGCAGCCACAGTGCCCCTTTTGTTAAAGCAGACCAAGCGTTATGGTGAGATCATCACAAAGCACACGATTCGTCAGTTTCTCGTCGAAATTGGTGTACGAACCGCATGGGATGACCTTGCGGCATTAAGCAGTAGTCTAGAGGTTGCTAAGGAGCTCGGATTAGGCAAGGGAGAAAAGAGACCATTCAAGCTAGAGATCGACGATGGGTCTGACGATCTGATCGAGCAAGGCATGATGCCCGGACCTGGAGAAGATTCATTGGCGAATGTTGGTACAAGTTCTCCTTTGCAGCTCCTGATAGAAGAGAAGTCTGCATCTTCGACATCTGCACCCGTAACCGCACCCGCACCCGCAACCGCAACCACAACCTCTTCGACACCAGTTCCCCAGCTCGTAACCACCTCTTCGACCCCTTTATTCTCTTCAGTACCGCGCGCCGCCCACAAGCCTAACACACCACTTGGTCCGGACGAGCTGTATCCCACCGATCCATTGTCAAACTTGCGTCATGATTTCGGCGATCTCCCTGTGTTCGTTATTGATGACCCGAACGCGTTCGAACTTGATGATGGAGTCTCCATTCAGCCTTCTCGGCCTGGACATTGTTGGATCCATGTTCACATCGCCGACCCAACATCCATCCTCCACCCAACCCATCGTTTATCAAAAGCTGCTGAACGAATGGGTCAAACTCTTTACCTTCCACAAGGCAACAAGTCGCTTTTACCCGATGATGTCTCCGTCGATAGATTCAGTTTGGGAGGCCAAGGGCTGGACCCGGTCAATGGTCAGCCAGCTTTAAGTTTTTCGGCTGAAGTAAACGAGAAAACGGGTGATATGGTGGACTACAAAGTTCGAGCCAGTATCATCCGGAACATCAAAGTGACGAGCTATCAGGCGGTGAACGAAGTATTCCGATGTGAGAATTCGCCACCCATGTTCCCTCTTGGCTTAACATACATCCGACCGAAGTTGAAGAAACCCAAGGAGGCAGATCCCGCTTGGTTTCCGAACCTCAATCATCTATACAAAGTGTCAGAATCCATCGCGATTCGACGTCTCAAGAAGGGCGGAATCAGTTGGTCTCTTCCGGATTTCAGCGTTGCTTTGAACCCATCCCCGCCGCCATCTCTTCCGTTGGAAGCGGAGCACGTCCCGATGTTTACCTCTGGCTCGCCGGTGGTCGAGTATATAGTTCAACCACAACGGAAACTGGCAAACGACCGAGCTCAGCTGATCGTTCACTCATGTATGACCTTGGCCGGTAACGTTGCCGGTCGGTTCTTTGCTGATAGAAATCTTCCCGCGCCATACCGAACTAGTCCGTCCCCTCGTGCGGCCCAACAGTCAGCTCTAGAAGAACTCCTCGAGAAACGAAAGTCAATCACTGGTGAGGTCGATCCCTACGATGTTGCCAGACTCGGAGTGGTATTCGTACCCGGTCGGTTATCGATGAGGCCGGAAAGTCATTGGATGATGGGTATAGAGGGTGACGATGGAGGCTATGTCCGAGTGACGTCTCCTCTTCGTCGGTACACCGATATTCTCGCTCATTGGCAAATCAAAAACGCTCTCCTACACGAGGCTGGCCGGTTTAGTGTTGGTCCGTCTTCGACCAAGAAGGGAGTTCTTTGGAACATCGCCGAGATGGAGGAGATGGCTTCTTCAGTTGACCTAACCGTTGCCTTGGGAACGTCTGTTCAGCGAGAATCGAAAGCTTTCTGGGGAACCTATGCGCTCGAACGGTACGCTCGTCGCGAAGACCCGACACCAAACTTGTCCGAAAACTTCCCACCGCCACCAAAGACGGCTTTTAGTCCCTCGCCTAGCCCAACGATGGCTAGACTGGGTCCGTTCGAAGCCTCATTTGTTCTTCAGTCATCCCAAGTGACATACGAGGATGCTGGCACAGCCAAGGTAACGGTCATGATTCCGGCTTTGGGATTACAACTTTTGGCTTATCATCCGGTCACGAAGATGTACGAGGCTGGAGAACGAGTCTCGGTTTTGCTCGATAGGTTCTTGTTAGGGCCCCGCTCTTCTGTTACAGGGACGATTATCAATCAATAGAATGAAACCACTCTCTCGAATTGAAGTACCAAGCTTGAAAACCATGTGCTTCTCCTTATTTTCTTCACACTCATGTAAATCTGTTCTTTTTTCAGACTTGTCACCCATAGTCGAGTTGCACCTTACAATCCGATCAAACCAACTTCCTAGAAAGATATATTTGCGCTTCAAGAGTCACTGACTTGAGTATTTGAATCAACAGGCCAGTCGTAAAGCGTCATGAGGTATATCTGATTTTGAACCCGTGGCACCTAGTCGTCTGCGATTGGAACCTACACATCAATTGAAAACAACACGTATCACTATCTTAGCAAGCTGTTCTCACGTGGATCAACTGCCAGGCTATTCAAGGGAAAGAAGGGCTTACTTCTTCTTCCATGAATCGAATCAATTTCACTCGAAGTTCGGTTTGGTCGTCTCCTCTCAACACATCGCTCACAAAAGATGCTTCGACCTGAAGCTGAACCTGCGTTTTCATCAGGTTCGATGAAATGCTTCAGTGTTCCTTCGCGGATAATCAAAATGTAGAGAAGTGATAATGGACTGACCATTTCCAAGGCTCCTCTTAACACACCACAAAGCACGTTACTGAACCAGAGGCCACCTTCGATCGCATCTCCAGGAAGCTCCGCCATGTCCGCTAGCGGATTGTCGTCTAGTATTAATGAAAACTCTTGTGGACTACCCGGCCCTGTTGTTGTTGGAAATGTGAGAGTAGGTGTGATGTTGAGGAATGATTTAAATCCTACTTTGGAAACGATCTCGCCTGTTTGACTGAAGTCAGTACATCTTTGAAGAGATGTTCTAGAGAGGAAGTCTTCGATCAACCGGGTGCCAATATTGTATCCCCTGTGAATACGAGAAAAGTGTTTTAGATCAGGATTCAGCTGTAGAGACCGGAGCAATAGAAGATGAGAGCAAGACGTGAGGTAAGTTGATGGAACTCACATCTTGTCTAGCTGCTTGTTCACCTCAGCGTAGTCCTCATAATCTTTGATTAGTTGAACCACTAAAGCTCCATACGTCATTGTAAAGATTTCTGTGTTCTACGAGTACTCTCAAACATAATCATGGACCTATTAAGCTCATAAATCTGGATTGAACCGAGTGGTCTTGCTGTGTTAGACGAACCATCTTTTCTCTTGTCTTCCATAGATCATCCTGAAGAAGAAGCCGAATGTATCATGGTCAGCTGACCGAGATATCACTGGTAGAACCTTGACTGAACGTACGCCTAGTTGCTTGTATTGCTTAGATGTTGCTGACATGGTTGCTGGTTGTTGATCGAGTTGAGTTCCCGGAAGTTGGATGACAGTTTGATATACTGCTATGTGGCTCTGGTCGCTATTTGATAAACCGCAAGAGGCTTATTTCGGTGACTAACCGCCCACTTGACATCCGTCATTCAGAGCATCATACTTTGGCTGAAAGATACTTTTTCATCTCTCACTGCATTCAGATTGCTACTAGCTCCTGAGAAACCTCCCTACTGATGCCAGGGTACAGTCTATCCAGTCAATAGACAGTGCGCGTCTAGCTTGCCTCGTTGCTAACCGAAGGCTTGATCAGATATGCTAACTTTGTAGGAGGCTCAAAGCACAAGGTCATCGACCGACGCATCCATCCTGAGCTCCATGCTCAAAAGAAGTATATCGCCGCTCGACAATTTCCATACTTAACCAGAAAAGAACAGGGTCTCAATAAGGAAGACTTAACGTTTTCCTTCGGGTGGGCGCCGATGAATACGTTAATTGAAACGAGGAACCAGAAGGAGCAAACGCTTTGGCAGAAGGATACGCATGGCCACGAGGAAATGACGGTCGAAAAGTCCAAAGTATCAAAAGCTCTGGTCTCTGATCCAGGTGATTGTCTGGCAGTTCTCTCCCTTTCTCTACAATATCTCCCTAACCTTGAATTTACCCAAGTCTCGGATGAATAGGCTCACTGATAAATGAACTTGTCAGTTATTTCTTTTGAAAGAAATCGTCGACGGCTTCTGGCGGAGACAGATTGGGTAGGGGTTAGATCGCTTTCCCAGGTCTTATCTCCACCTAGAGTTCCATTGCATGGTCTAGAACTAGGATATAAAGGTCCTTCATCATCCAGTGTGGTAAGCGTTTGGTATCAACATGACTGTATGCATCAGATTATCAACTGTATGCAGTCTCTGGCTAACGCTGAAGCTTTCCTGGCTATAGTACTCTACACACTCTCACGGCTCGATCTCTATCACTAGGAGTTCAAGTCCCTTATACATCAACGACCAACTACTACAAGATGGAAGTTTGTCCAAACTCTGGAATATTTCTCCAATGACTAGAAGCGCGCAGCGCGAGGACGGGGAAAGACAAGAAGATTGGGAACTTGATGATAAACCGATAGAAGAACATGAGTATATGCGCTCGGACACTATGGAGAGCCACAGTTCCAGTCATTCTTTATATCTGTCAGAGCAGGGACCCCCATTTAAATCCCCAACTATAAAACCACCCGAGGCCTACTGCAACCCGTTCCTTCCTACGTATGTCCAAGAGATTAGGTGTGATGACGCCTTCCGAAGCTACCCTCAATCACACAAGCATGATCAACCTCAACAGGGTGAGACTTGCTTCAGATTTCCTGTGTTTGAAGCGTTTAGAATATACTTTCTCTAATCGTATGTTTGTATGTGCGTTGTCTAGGTCCGACTACGATCATGCAGGATATACCGCTGAAACCGTTATATCAAATCGATTCTTCGTGTGAAAACAGCCGACATTTAGATCAATCGTCTGCTTTCTCTCGATCTTCCTCTGCCAGCCAGCCCTCGTTGACAACTCGTCATGATAACTCTTCTCTTGTGCCCTGCTCACAGTCCTCTCCCTTTGTCAAAAATAATCTCGTTCACTGCGATCTTTTCTTGCCAAACCCTTTTCGTGCACTTTCTGTCTTGACGGGGTTACCGGATATTTCTGGAGATGCAATCTGTCACGATGATTAGTTTTGTTCTGGAGGTTCTCTTGATCAAGTTCGTCACCTGGCACTGACATGATATATATCGAACTTTGTACATAAGAGGACAGAGATGATATATGATCGGTATCAGCATCGAAAAGGTTGTATCTAGCTTTGAAAAATTCAGATTCTCGGAATCTCTCAGATACACATTATTCTAAATGCGGTGATGAAGCTCAAGTTGAACAAATCAGATTATACTTATAATATCGAATTCTTGAGGTGTAATGAAACTAGTAATTAGTTGATTCACACTGCATGATCTCTAGTGGGCCATAATAGGTTTCCTTCCCTGCTCCGCTCCATCTTCAGCTGAGCTTATGGCGTTCTTCACCGGTCGGTAGAGCGCAAGGAATCCAACAAGCCAGAGCAGGTTCCATCCGAGCTCAAAGTACCACGAGGTCTTGACATTCTCAAAGTTCTCCACGTTCCCTTCCTTGATTGTCAACAGACCGGCCTGAATGGACAGCGCGACGGCCGAGCCGACCTGAAGGGCGACCTGGAGGACGGCACCGGCAACGCCTGACATCTCTGGAGGTACGGCCGTCATGATCGCTACATTGGTACCGGTAAAGGCAACGACGTTACCAGCACTACCGATGAAACCACCGGTGAATATCCATCGCCAGTAGCCAGAGCCAACAATGTCTCCTTTTGACTGAGTGAACAGAACGAGTCCGACAGCAGCGAAAATAAGACCGATGGAGATGGGCCACCTCGGGTTCGCAGTCAGCTGAGGGTACATGGTCAGAACACCGGTCATGATTCCTCCAGCGATACCCTGGGGTAGTAACCGGACGGAAGCGATGATGGGTTCATCGTGGTGGACCCGGACGAAGAGCTCGACAAGGGGCAAGAAGTTGACGGACCACCATCCATAAATGAACAGGGCGAGAGTGATGAAGATCGCAAAGTTCGGGATCCTCCATGTCTTGGATGGAAGAAGTGCATACTCGTCCGACAGTCTGGCCTCCCAGAAGAAGAAGAACACGATCAGCACCCAGGACAGCAAGAAGGGCACTAGGAAGCCGGCCTTTTTCCATCCGTATGATGCTCCGAGGGTGAGGCCGAGGATGAGGAGGACGATTCCGACGAGCATGCTGAACGCGCCGACGATGTCGAGCCGCTTCCACTTGTGGTCTGCTCCGGCGATCGCGCCCTTTGGTGCGGGTATCAGATAGAGTGATGCCACGGCGAGCGGCATGATAAGGATGGCGAGGATGCGGAAGAACCAGCGCCAGGCCTCGCCCTGGCCACCGTTTGGGATGTACTCGACAAAGCCGGCGACGATCGTGCCGGTCGTGTTAGCAATCGCGCCCGAGAGACCGTAGAGGGTGAAGGCCTTGCCGAGCTCGTGTGGCTCGAACACGGCGACGATCAGTCGGAACGAGGCAGGGATGAGGCAGGCGCCTGCGATGCCGGACACGGCACGGAGGATGAAGAAGGAGAACTTCTCTGGTAGAAAGGAAATGACGAGGTTAAGGATCCCGAGGCCTAGGAAGCTGTTATGAGAAGCCACGCAGGAACGGGCGAGAAGGGAGAAGCAAGCAGCTTGGTCAGTCTCTTGATGTCTTGACCTGCCTATGGTAGAAGAACAGAAACGAATATCGACTTACCCATAAGAGAATACTGGCTTCGCAGACCACAGGTCGGCCACTCGTCCCCAGAGGAGCAGGAAGGAGGCAAAGGTGACGGCGTAGCTTGTGATGACCCAGGTTTGTTGTTCGACCTTGATATCGAGTGCTTCAGATATTGGACCAGTGAAGATAAAGAAGGCGCTATACGACCAGATATCCACGAAGAAGCCTAGCGAGAAGAGAGCTAGTAGTGACCACTTCTTTGCCTGAGACATCTTTATCGGAATTCCATGCGCGACCGGTTGCTGCTCTGCAGGTTTTCCCTTCGTCGATCCTATCTTATCTGGTGCTTCTACACCGATCACCGTGCCATTTGAAGAAGGACTTGATGAGCGTGCGCCCCGTTCTGGCGTCAGGGTAGCAGGTTTTAAGTTCTGGGTTTGATTGTTAGAAGACGACATGATGGAAGATTGTTTATGGCTGGTGAGTTCAGTTGATTTGACACAACTATGAGAAGAGCTGATGATATTGGACCTTTCATCCTATCAGACGATCGACTTATATAAAATAATGAGGAGGGAAACAGGAAGCAAAGTGACTAGATAGTTGATTGGCTGACTGAGCATTAATGGTTGATGCCCGGTGAGTTCCTGTGGGGTTAGCTAGTCCCCAAAGTGATTAGTCAATACAATCGGCCATAGTAGAGGGTAAAATACGCATGCTCGAAAAAGCCTCGATCACCTTCATATCGCCCGGGAACATATCAAAATCACCGTAAGTCGATCACCTAGACGGGCCGGGTACAACATGTAATTTTCTTACAAAACCTAATGCCCTAAGCGATTGAAATGACCCAGATATCCGGGCCCGGGCGAGATCTTCTCGTCAGAAACTATCTACCTCTGTCAGCAAGATTTCTGACCGCCTCCGGTTCGGCGTTATCAATTCTCTCCCCGTTCTCCTTTGATTAGTAAACTGCAAAATTCCCTCTTTCGTACGATGCAGAAACGAGACAAGGAGACGAGGAAATATTGCAAGTAAGAGACAAAGAGGAACAGAAGTTTATGTAAGCTCTACATTGAAAGAGTAAACAGACATGTCAAATGCAGTGGAGACAAATCAGAAGCAATATAGGATATTCTTTCGAGTGGCCTTTAGTTAGGGATGCAATCTGTAGCTAAGTCTGATGGAGGTAATTCTATGTTGATCGGGTCGTTCATTTCGTTCACTCGACCTGTTTGCATCCCAACACGATAAAGTGAGAGGTCGGCGAAGCGAATGGTTTGCGTAACACGTTCCTGACTTACAGAGATCGTAACGTTATGGCTGACGTAATCGTAACCCTAACTGTTATCCGGTTATCAACTCTAGCCGGTAGTCAGTCCGTCCATAGTTTTGTATCCTCGGCCAGATCACTTTCTGCTTTTCAACCACCATCATCGCTGTCTCTTCATCTTTCGATCTACAGGAAGCTCATATGTCTGCATCCAAGCCAGTTAGAGAACTCTCGCCCTGGGGGTGAGTTTGTTGTTTCTTAGGATCTTTTGACAATCAAGTCTCTCAACGGGATCGTCACTGAACATTATCTCGTTGCTGGGCTGGTATGATTCGATCGTGATGAATGAACCAAATCCATCGTAGGCACGCTTTGGCAGGTGCGCTTGGGGCCGTTTTCGCTAATGCGTGAGTGTGTTGTTCAAATCTGCTTTTTCTACTTGAGATGAGGACCTGAGGACTGAGCTTTATTACTCTTCTCCCGTGGTACATTGTTGGTCAAAACGAACTTTCAGATCTATCTACCCTCTTGATACCGTTAGTTCGCATTGAGGCTAGCCTGATACTGTCTGCTCCGTACATACGATCCTAACCTCTGGCTCCATCATATATACAGATTAAAACTCGTATTCAGGCGGCTGGATCAGAAGATGGATCCCGAGCAATCGAGAATGTGCATTATGAAAAGATGACAGATGGCAAGCCTAGCAGTTCAGTCGCTGCCATATCCCAGAGGGCGGATGATGTCATCGGCGGTCTGGTCAGAGTCCTCAAAGAGGAGGGAATTTCTGGTTACTACAAGGTGAGTACTGTTACAGAAAGTATATGTTCCTTTTGTGGAATACGAAGTTGACGAGCTGTACGGGTTTGTACGTTACAGGGTTTTTTTGCCAATATGTTGAATACCTTCTCTATGCGTGCGCATACATCTCATTCACCGACATAAAGGAAAAGCCAAGGACTGATGTTTGATTTGAGCTACATTTTCCATCAACAGAGTATGCCTACTTCTTTTTTTACTCTTTGGTTCGATCTCTTTATTTCAAGCGTCTCGCTCGTAGATCAGGTTCTGTCGTCCCCCCGACGCTCTCTACCGCGGCAGAACTGATCTTGGGAGCTGTTGCCGGCGCGTTCGCCCAAGTTTTCACCATTCCTGTCGCTGTGATAGCCACCAGGCAGCAGCTCTCTGACTCAGCTGACAAGACAGGCTTTTTAGAAGTCGGAAAAGAGATCATAAAAGAGGATGGGATTACCGGACTCTGGCGTGGACTGAAGCCTGGATTGGTCCTGACCGTTAATCCGGCGATCACTTACGGAGCTTTCGAAAGGTATGTCGTTCCCCTGTGATTTATCGTTTACAGCTACTGTTTCTCGACTGGCTGCCTGCTGATAACAGGTTATGTTTCCCGTGGTTCGCAGGATCAAGGGGATTATTCTAAAGTCCACCGGAAAAGATAAACTTTCTCCAGGCATGGCATTTTTAGTAGGAGCTACGTCCAAAAGTTTGGCCACTGTCGTACGTGTTTTTCCTCGCACCAATATTCTTCACTTTACACCACTTATCTCGGTTCTATTATTTTGTCAAAAAAAAAACGACAGGTCACTTATCCTTACGTGAGTCATCTGGTTGGTCGACTGATCGAGCATCGAACATTGTGTGTTAAGCCTTACTTACGATTCATTTCTGGGTTCAATCAGATCATGGCCAAAGTCCGACTTCAAGCTCGGACTTCCTCCTCTGACCGGACTTCTATTCCCAGTTCGTCTTCTGCAGACTCCAGCTCTTCTCTCGCTCCTCAACCCTCGGAGGTTGCTGCTGTCGAAGGAATGAATGATGAGTCATCTGCAGGACCTATCTCGTACGCTCAAGTCGTCAAGACGTCGTCCACCGAAGTAGTTGCAGGGGAGGGCGAACAGAAGAAGGTGGTTGAAAATAATAAGTACGGGGATGCCGTGAATGTGTTAAGGCAGGTCTATCTGAAGAAGGTCAGTAACTATAATTATAAGTGATTATGATCCTCGCTACGATGCTTTCTATATTGATATTTATATCCTCTCCCACAGGGCTTCACAGGATGGTATCAAGGCATGAGCGCCCAAATTCTCAAAGCCGTTCTTTCACAAGGTCAGTTTTGTACTTTTTGCAGTACGTTTGTTAGTATTCAAGATGTTGACTCTTCATTTTGGTGTATATATGTAATTTCTTGGTCTACTTGGTCTACCCACAGGAATCCTCTTTATGCTCAAAGATCAGTTTGAGTCGTACACGTTCCTCCTCCTCCTTTTGTTCTCTAAGGCCCTCAAGCCAACCGCTGCTGCTGCTACAAACATTTCTGTCCCCAATGCGGATCAGATTCGAGCAAAATCAGTCCAGGTGATGAAGGATGTTCAAGAAGTATTGCCTAGCGCAGAAAAGACCATCAATCTTGCTAAACGCGCGGCAGAGGTGATTGGAAAGGACGTGATTGAGAAAGTCGTAACCGATCAGGTTGTCGGAGTGATCTCTAAGTAAAGATGAATTTTAGTTTCTTGCTATCCTCTCTTGTCTTTTTTCTGGTTTCGTCTGGTGTATTCGTCCAACTGGAATGGCGCTTCATGCTGTATTTTCCACCTGTCGATAGTTCCCTTGAGTTTTTGTCTCTGTCTACTGGTCATTGTTTATCTTATTCATCCAATCCTGGCTTGTATTTTTCAATCAGAAGTCATCATCTTGTTCTCGCCTCGAGACAAGCAAGGAGACAGACGGTGCTTCTTATATACACGATGACGGGAGCCGACCATCGTCGACCTTAGTCGGTCCGATTCTTATACCCTGCCCACTTTTTAGAATGTCAATCGTCTACACATAAAGAGCCTCAAAAGTTTGAAAGAGGGCACGATCATCAGTCCTGTTCTCAGCACCATTGCCCGACTTCCGGCATCTACAAAAAGCGGCACGGTGTTAAACAAGAAGAAGAGAAGTACCGAAGCTGACCTGATCTATGTCGATGAACCAGCCCCAACTTTTACCTGATTTGAATTTGCTCAACAAGGTAGACCTATATTTGAGTCCTGCCAGTCGTTTGTGAGGCAGCTCGAAGGCATGCAAATGGAGATGATTGACACTGGTGAAAGGAGGAATATGAAATCCTAGTCTTGTCTGCTCAAGAGAGGAGCTAGACGTCAATTGGCCAAGTGCATCTATGGAAAGGGAAGCCATAGTCTGGACTAGAGTTGCGACAAAAAAAATGTTGCTCCAGTTAGCATAGGCTAATAGTTGATTGTTGAATCTCGAAGTCGTTTCGACTCACGCATAGGTATATCTTGGCTCGATAGAGATTTCACACTCTCTGCCACTAACAAGAGACAAATTCGACTCTCTCTTCATCAACAAAGGAGGACCAGATCGCCAAACTAGGAAAGTGGAAGAGAGGAGGGGAGGAAGGGAAGACGAACTGTGTGCCTTAGGTATACACAGCAGGTGTTGTTTCGCACCCTGACTCCTATCTTTGAAGATAACGAACGAATCATCTTGATAGACGATCGATGAACTTGGTACGTTTTTATCCAGTTCACAAAACACACATCCTTTCATCTGGGTATCGGTATCAACAGGCAAATGATCGGTGACAGGTTTGGATAAAGGCAGCAACGGTCGGGGTTTCCCGAATGGATCTTCCGAAGCAGGCGCACTGGACAAGGAAGGAACTGAAGATATGCAAAAGGAAAACCAGGAGAACAACATGCCTTTGTTCGACCGGATTTCTGATGGAAAGTGCCCGTTCTCGTCGAAGGACAGAACCCGGATCCGAAAGATCAGGAGAGGGAAGAAGACAATGCAAGATTGTCGAGAGCCGAGGAAGGGTCAGACGTTCAAGCTGCCCGTGCAAAGTTTCTCTCTATCACGAATGATTCAAAGTAGACTCAGTCAAAGGGATGAACTGTGAAGAGAGGGTGAGATATCTTTTCAAGGAAAAAAAAAACATGACATCGGACATTGGGAACAAACAAGAATACTGATACGAGGAGACGTGTCAGTCTCGAAGGTCTAAGAATAAGAGGCGCGTGTTGCTTTCTTATACAATACACAATGTACAACTCACGATGTATGCAAGATGGATGATAACAGGGATCAGAAGAGAAAGAAAGGACTCATGAGATAGATCACTGATTCATACTCACATACTCACCCAAGGGATTGCTGATCATAGAACCCCATGCATGCTGCTAGTGTGTAAGCAACGCTGATGGGTTTTATTTCTCCGCTCACT
>MVAH01000185.1:0-35392 GCA_014825575.1 Phaffia australis
GGAAAGAAAGTGTCAATAGACATGTCCAGAATCAGATGTGTTTTTCGTAAAAACAATATAAAAAATAATAATAAAAATATCTATAGACAAACCATAATGTCCAAACTGTATCAAGGATCAAGAGGAGTGAATTGTCAGTCCAAGTTCATCATACGAACATATGAAAAAGAAGTGGAAAGCGGAAGGGCGGAAATGACTGACGCGACAAGCATACCGGTCTCGGCGATGGCTTCGGCAATATAGTGACCCTCTCGGAAGGAAAGACCTCCTCGGACCGGAGTTCCGGTCGAAGGAGCCACCGCGGGCTGTCAACACAAACGGACGAACACAATCAGCCGACTTCTCAGCCGAGTTAAAAGAGAAAGATAGTAGGATGAACGGCAAGACGAACATCCAAGGCATCGACGTCGTAGGTCAAGTGGATCGGCCGGTCTCCGTTAGGGTTGACCGCCTTCAAAGCCATCTCGACAACCTTTCCGATTCCATACTTGTCAACATCGTGCATACTGAACGCCTTGATGTTGTTCTCTCGGAGGATAGCCTTCTCTCCGGCATCGACGTCTCGGACTGGATGAAAACATGACCGTATAAAAGACCGTCAAGAGGGTGTTTGCCAAGAAAGCGAGATAGAAAAGAGGACGAACGACCGATGTAGACAATGGACTTGGCGTCCAAGCATGGCGAGAGCCACTCGGAGAAGGGAGCGAGGTCCTTAGCTCCCTTCAATCCAAGCCTGCATAGAGTTAGAGCAAAGTCTCCGTTAGTGAGTAAAAGAGACTGATCTCCTACTGAGACTAGCGCGCAAGATAGGCGGAAGTACATACAAGAAGGACACGGGGCATCCGTGAAGGTTACCAGACTCTGTCGAGTCAGGGGTATTGATGTCGGCGTGTGCGTCAACCTGAGAGGTATATGCGGTACGTTCGTTAGCGACAACAAGGGAAAGCAAAAATGAAAGACAGAGAGAGAACATACCCAGACGACACAGGCGTTGGGATACTTGCTGTTGGACGGCAAAGATTAGGACGAAAAGAAGATTAACGTCTGTGTTACTGAGTCCAGATAAGATACACCTATGGGACGGAGGGGTAAGAAGAGTCGCGCACCTCATAGTTCCAGAAACGGTTCCCATTGCCTGAGCCGCGTCAAAACCGAAGAAGCATCAGCTAAGAAGAATGAAGCCAGGTGATAGCATACAGCAAACACTCACCAGACTGTGGTCTCCACCAAGAGTTAACGGAAGCTCTCCTGCCTTGCAAGCCTCGCTGACTTGATGGCTGACCTCCTTGCAGACCTTGCTGACGCTGCGCGGGTTTCGCATCCTGCCAATCGGCGGGTCCTCCTTTGGGTTCAAAGCGAGGAACGACTCGGGCAACGGATCTTGAAAGTTGACCTTCCAGTGGAGAGCCTCGAGCTGCGGGATCAGTCCAGCCGAAAGGAGAGTCGAGGGGGCGATATCTGTTCCTGCCTTGGGCTGAGAGATGGAAAGGAAGGAGGAAAGGGATTCAGAGGTGATCGACGAACGTACGTGCCTGGATTTCGACAACGTCACTAAAAAGGATAGAATAACGGAGAGACAACGAACCTGGCCACCGCTGGATATGAGTCAAGTATGTGATTTAGTGACGAACAATCAGCAATAGACAGAGGAAGAAAGAGAGAAAGAAGGAAAGAGAGAAAGATGGAAAGAAGGAAAGAGAAAGAGAGAAAGATGGAAAGAAAAAAAGAGAAAGAGAGAAAGATGGAAAGAAGGAAAGAGAAAGAGAAAGAGAAAGAGAAAGAGAAAGAGAAAGAGAGAAAGACAGAGTCAACAACTCTCCTAGAACTGGGCTGAAAGATGATGGACACAAGAAAGCAGGGAGAACTGACCTGAAGGGACAAGCGACAACTCTGATGGTCGGAGGGCTCTTTAGAAGTTTGCAAGCGTTTCTAGCCGTTCGGGCAGAAAGTTTTGGGAGTACGCTAGCGGACATGAATAAGATATGGTATTATAAAGTGAAGAGATGGGATTCGATGTAGATGGTGAACGAGAAGAAGACGTAGTGATCGAAAAGAAGAAAGTGAAGAGAATAAGAATAAGAAGAAGAAGAAGAAGAAGAAGAAGAAATCGGAAAGAACGCTCTTCTATCTCCCTCCAGAGGACACATCATACGAACTCTCAAACGTCAGGCGGACCGGGCGGCAAGTCGAGTTGGGCGAATGAAATGAAATAAAAAATATATAAAAAAAAAGAGAAAAATGAAATAAACGATAGTGTATTACATAAGGTTATGCACAGCTGACCTCGATTTAACCATATTGGGGCTTGATATGGGGTACGTTACTTGGAACCGGGTGACTACTCGGAAACACGTGAACGTGATCCTTCGGACCTCCAGATGACCCCAATTATGCCCATCAGAGTCTTCCGAATGTTGCCTAAGCTGCTTTTCACCGAAACACACCTCGGGCAAGAAACGAAGAGGGCCGAGCCCGGATCGACGTTTTAGATAAGGCGCAGTAGACTCGTCCCTTTTCAATTGGTAATTCCATTCGTTCTCTCCCCTTTTTTTCCGCGTCCCAGCGTGTTGGTCTTCTCGTTTCCTTCTGCCCTTTTCTTTTCTATCCATCACCTTCAAGTTTCTTTTGCATCAAGTCTTCACTCTTTTTATCCTTCCAACCACTCCTCCAGGGCACCCATCCTTGCCCTGCTGAACCCAGAGCCCAGCTTTCCAAATCCTACCTGACACACAACAACAAGAACAGAAATACGGTTATAATGTCCTTCTTCGCTTAAGCAACCAGTTCTTTCCCCGAGAACCGCCCCCAATTCCACCCAGTTTTAACAACCAGTACGTGTTTCTTCTCTTCTTCTTCTCGCGGTCTATTCTTCTTTGCTCTTCTTTCTTTTCATTCTGTAAAAAGAGCAAACTAAAGAAAAGTAATAGGGAGGATTTAAAAGAAAAAAAAAAGAAAGAAAGAAAGAACGCTCGCATAGACAGGATTTCGAGTCCATCTTTTTGTTTCATTTTAATATTTCTTTCTTTATTCTTTCTCTTATCTTGAATTTGTTTGTTACCACGCGAATTATCTTCCCTTCTGGCTAACCTTTTCTTGCTTTCATCTTTGACCTCCTTAGTGTCCAACCCCCAAGCTTTTTACCCCGTACACATAGTACAGGTTTTGACTTTTGTCTACCCACCCAACATGCGTAAGTATCATCCTCCTCTTTTTCATGTCCCACTCGATCTCGTCTGGCGAACTTTGTTCTGCCCTTCTTTCGGCGACTGCTGGTGGCTTGCTGCGCATTCTCGGTCAAGTCCTTGTGTCGGAAGCAATTCTCTGGATTTGCTGCGCGTGCATTAATTTCGACTAGAGAGGAAATAGAACGGGATGATCAACAAATCTCAATCTCCAAGATTCACCCAGACATCCTCCTTCCTTGCTCTTGATCTTTGTTTGCTGGCTCTTGATCTTTGTTTGCTGACTCTTGTCTCTTGTTCTACTTCTCTTGGTTGACCTTATTATCTTTACCTTGCCTTGTTTCCATATCGCTCTACTCGCTCTGCTTGATCATTAGGCCCGTAACACCCCTACCACCAGGCTTCGGCCACCAAACTAACCTAGTTTCCATCCTCCACAAACATGGTGAGTCCTTTCCGTATGGTCCGTTCATCGTTCACTCTGCTTTCTTACTCATCAAGTGCCGATAACGCATCCTCAGGTCTTCCTACCCGTCTTCCGCCTATACCAAATCGAAATAAATCAGAACAAAAGAAAACAGCACCCACCGTCTTGCCCACACAAGATCCCTCAATCAATCCCGCTCACACTGTCCTGCGCCAACAACGCGTACAGCAATTCGAACTTCCTCCCCTTCCCAACCGGACCATAGCCCCTGCTACCGTGCCCGTTATCACCGTCGATTCCCCCGACAGTTCCTCTCTTTCATCCTTTTCATTCAACAAACCCCCACTTCACACCTTCGACGATATGGCTCTTCTACAGAACAAGGCCTTTGGCTTTGGCGCCTTCTCTCAACCGGCCCTTCAGCAGGACGAGCAGAGCTTTCAAACCGGTCAGACCAGTCCCCTTCTGAACGAGTCTGACTTCCAAGACATGGTCGGAGGTCCAGGTGTGTATCTCTTCTGATTTCGTTCTCATCTCGATCGGCCCATGGATCTGTTCTGACCTCGTATCGTCTGCTTTATCTCCTTCTCTGTCCTCTGAAATACAAACCAGCTCCTACCCCTTCTTTCGACCCTTCTGTCTCTCTCGACATCCTTGGGAACCTCTTTGATCAGATTCCTCTCACTCCCGGTTCACCTACGCCCAACCTCGACTACTCCCCTCTCTCTAACTTCACTGCCTCCCCTGAATGGGCGAGTGTTAGTCTGTTTGGAGATTCGGGTGCCCAGGCTGGCATTGATGACGTTTCCCTGTACGTATATCATGTTTGTTTGTATGTTAGAGTTGATCACTTGGCTAACGTTTCATCAACTTCTCGATCTTTTATAGCTCCTTCGAAGACGACAACTTTGATTTCATCTTTGATGGACCTTCCCTGTTTGGTGATCTTCCCCTATTCCCAACTGCAAAGTCATCTACGTCAAACCCTGTTGCTCCTGCGATCCCTGCCGTTCCTGCAGTCCTGGATGCTTCTACTGTCGCTACTTCCACTTCCCCTTTCCCTCCATCTTTGTCTCTTCCCTCTGTTCTTCCGCCGTCCTTGGTGATCTCGCCCGAGACATGCTCCTCCACGCTCTCCTCTACCCATGCTCCCACTCAGACTCCTCCTCTTGGTCTTGTTCGACAGAATTCTTCGCCCCTTCCCTCTCGTGCTACCTCCGCCGCCCCTCGACCTGCGCCTCGCCGATCGTCTGCCCCTACTGGACATCGAAAAGGTATACAGGCTGATCAGCTTCTTGACTTGGACGCACCCATTCAAGAGAGAACCTATGCTGGACCGAGCGCCACAAGCAAACGAAGAATTCCTGCTGCCTTTGAAGCACGACAGGCCGGCAAAAGTGGAAATAAGAAGAAGAGGACATCGACCGATCTGACTCCTGACACTTCTTCCGCTTCTACCTTTTCCACCCCCGTGCTTGCCTTGATGTCGATGCCTGGTGAAGAGGAGCCTCTTCCGGAAAACTTGGCAAACTCGATCGAATTCAAACGGCGTCAGAACACACTTGCTGCCAGGCGATCCAGGATCCGAAAGCTTGAGCATGTCAAATCCTTGGAGAACAAGGTGGAAGTGTTGGAAGGAGAGAACGATAGGTTGCTAGCCTTCGCCCGAGCTGCCATTGGTCGATACCCTGATCTTGCCTCTGGCGAATGGACGGGAATGATTGAACAGTTTGAGCAGTCTGCTCGGGAGATGACCGCCAGAGAAGAAGAGGAAGGCGCCCGGGGAATGAGGGAAGCGTTCGGCGATGATGAAGACGATGATTGAGTGACCTATCCAGTCTGTCGTCTTTTTGTTAATATTCTTTTCTTTTCTTCTTTCTCTTCCTTTGTCTACTTTCTTTCACTGCTATGTGTTTCTCTCTTTCGGGAAAAAAAAAATATTCTCTCTTCACCGTCCTCTAATTCGTTCTTACTCTACTCGTTCTCTGATATAATTCGTACAAAACCTACTTAAAAAAAAAAACAAAAAACCAACAACAATGACTTGCAAAAAAAAATCTACAAACCTTGGAGCCTTCCTTGGTTTGCTCCAGCGTTTTCTCTTCCATCTTTTCCTCACCTCTTTATTTCTTTATGCCTCTGTCCTTCTCGGGCCTTCCTGAAATCTGTTCCTTTCACTTCTATCCACTCTCCTCTCCAATCCAACAACAATCTATACAATCAGCTGAACTGTAACCACCCTCCCCTCCTCTCCACTACTCCACTATCCCTCTCCATTTCTCCTCCACTACTTTACATCTTGTCCACCTTGTCTCGACCATCCTTTCCTTCCTCTTTGTCTCGCCCTACTTTCTCTTGCCTCTCAATCTCCTGTCGATCTATGAGTCTTGGATACATAAGATGAAGGAATAGCAAGACGCGAAGAAGAAAACTTTGCACAGTGAGATATTCATCAATAACTACAAACCGGCCGCTTCCGGTCAAAGCCGGGCCGGAGATCTTGCCTTTCCAGGCGAGTTATCTCCGGTTGTCTCTTTCGTCCATCTCTTGACTTTTTTGTCTCTTTTATACCTTCTTTCTCTCGCATATCCATCTTGTACCCTCCCTTTATCCAAATCATCTTTCTCTCTAGAACTCCAAAACTCTACAAACATGCCTGCTGCTATTGATTATTCTGGAAAGATCGCACTCGTCACCGGTTCGTTTTATCTCTTGTCTCACTTCGCCTGTAGATCAAGACCTCCTGAAAGATAGATCGGGAGGAAAAAAAAAAAGAGACAAGCTTCATGGTAAGCTGAAAACCACTCGACGTTTTGAATTGTTCAGGTGGAAACCGAGGAATCGGACTTTCTATTGTCAAAGAAATGGCCACCGGTTTGTGATCTTAGTTTCAGTCTGCCCATCGTTTCCGAGTCTTATTCTCGCTGGTGCTTTTCTTGGGATCGTCCACGCAACTTTAGCTGGAGCAAACATCGCGTTGACATACGGTTCGACTTCAAAGTCCGAAGTAGATAGCCTTCTTCAGGACCTTCAGTCAGAGTTCCCAGGCCGTCAGTTTAAAGCTTTCCAATTAAACGGTTCAAGCTCTAAATCCTACAAGGCTCTTCTCCCTGCAATCCTTCAGTCTGGGCTGGAAGGGAGTTTGGATATCGTGGTCGCAAACGCTGGAATCGCGCTCTGGAAGGAGGCAGAGGACATGACGGACGACGAGATGTTGAACATCTTTGGTGAGTCTTGTTCTTTCCGGCTTTCGCTCCTTGCTTCTTCGTGCTCTCTGAGAGAAGACCCATATTGATCGTCTAATTGACTCGGAATTTCTCACTCTTTTCCTGGATATCCAAACACCAGGAGTCAACACATTCGGACCGTACTATCTGATGAGAGAATGCGTCAACACCTGGCTTCCTGCCGGAAAGGAGAAAACAAAGGGAAGCCTGGAAGGAAAAGTTGGTCTAGTTGTCTCTAGTGTCAGTGGTCATGTCGCTATGTCTCCTCAGAAGTATGTTGTTCTGTCTCGATCAGGTTTCTTTCACGTATGCCATGCTTTTTCTGATCGAGCAGAGTGTCTGACCTTCACTACTCTTCCTTTTCAACGGAATCGGTTCTTTATAGGCAATCTGCGTACAACGCTTCTAGTATGTTGTATTTCTCTTGTCAGTTTCATCTTGACAGTAGTCTACGTTCTGATCGCATTCTTTTTCAACCTATACTTTCTTTGTCCCTTCCACCAGAGGCCGCAGTGACAGCTTTCTCCAAGGTACGCTTGTCATGAGCAAACAATCAAATTGAAGTCAAGAGAGCTAAACGATTTTTCTTTCTTTGGCGGATCTCTCTCCCTTCTCAGTCTTTGGCAATCGAATGGGCGCCGTTAGGTTTCCGAATCAACTGCATTTCCCCCGGGTAAGAAATCCGACGTCTTTTGCGCTCATCTGTTAGATCGTCTGAACTTGTGACTAAACCTTGATTAACCTCGCCTGTTCCAAAAAAAAAAACCAAAAACATTGTCTCGTCCATCGATTAGATATGTTTCTACTGACATGGTACGAGTCTCACTCCTGTCTGTACTTCAAGTCTATGAGTTGACTTTTCTTACTGATATTGAGCTTTCTGTCTCCTTGTACGCTCATGCCTTCTTCTTCCTTCTCCTGTTGTAGCTCGCGACTGTCGATAAGGACTGGGTGAACGAGTGGATCTACCGAACCCCACTCGGCAGGTACGTCCTTATTTTCTATCCTTTCCATCCCACCAAAGACACACTTAACCACTGTGAAAGACTGATATCATATCTTCCTCCTCCTGCTGCTCTGTTTCACCTCTCTCGTCTTGTTTCGCTTGATCGGAAACAGGATGGCAACTGCTCAGGATATTGGAAAATCTGTGGTGGCGATGTGCAGTGACAACTTCTTGTTCATGACCGGTTCCGATCTCTTGGTCGACGGAGGTACGACCGAACACTTCTTTTGCCCTTTCTCCTATAACAATCTCTCTCTCTCTCTCTCGCGGGACGGACGATGACGCTGATTATGTTATTTCGGGGTTGCGCGCTTTCTCTCTCTTTTGAAAACAGGATACGCTTGCTTGTAGACGATATCATGTCCAAGAACAAAATACATCTACCATCAATTTCCTCTTTGCTCTCTATAAACATCCACTCTTTCCTTCGTAGAAACGCTAGATCGGTTGGTTAAAAGAAGACGAATGGTGGTTTGTTGGAATTGAATACTGTTCCTTCCCTGTGCATATGACGTCATATACCCTTCATGCCCACCGAGAGATGTAGATATGTTATGTTAGAACATTTGAGGTGATGAACATGTTGTCCCCACATGGCAGAACCAAGATATGACGATGATGTCAAGTGATGATTCTTAAGGAGCCAAAGAAACCTATACTGCAATAATCCGAGAAGCGTCTAAAAAGTCGGAAGTGAGCGCGCGGAGCACAACAAGCGATGCTGGTTGGATAAAAAAAATCTTGATGGGTTTCATCCCCCCTACACCGCCTCCATTCGAACTTCAGATACGACGCTGGCGTCAAGCTCGACAACAACCTAAACTTCAACCAAGAGCTTCCTTTCTAAATCCATACACCAAGCATATACATTTCGATCATACACCCAAGAACAAAACCATGGCCGATAACGAAGGGTGTGTAGCTATCTGTTGTGGATCTATCGGTTCGTCCGTCCTCTTTTCCCTTGCATTGGAAACAGCTACAGGGGGTATGATTTATCTCGGAGTTTTTTTGAGCTAAAGGTATAATTTCCTTTTCAATTGGTGTTCTCGCAGGGACTTGCTTCGCAGTGATTCTTCAAGATTGGTGTAATATCTGTACGTGGTCTATCATCCTTCTGACTCTTTCTCAAGCCTCGTATGTTGTACCTAATGTCACTCTGGATGCGATACTTCTAGGCAAAACCGGTCAGAACACCACCAAGAGGCAAGCAGGATGCTGCCCTCAATCTTTCGGTGGAACGAACGATGATGATTTTGATGATGCCGAACGAAAGGACTTGGCCTCGAAGAAGGTGGCTGCCTCAGCCGGAATGAAGCAACCCGGTCCAGTCGTACCCATGAGTGTGCCTCTGGGTGCACCTACTACCAACAACACCACGACTGCCACTACTGCTACCACCACCCCCACCGCTGTGCCTTAGACTAGCTAGTCCTTGCAAGGTCTCTTCCGGTGTTTTCTTTCCTCTCCTCTTCATTTTTGTAACTCTCTCGCGATGACCCCTTCATGGCTTCTGCTCTAATTTCTCTTGCCTGCAGAAGAAATATCTACTTTGACACTGTCCTGCTTATAATCAGCTAGCTATTCACTAATATTTTTCTTATCCATATATACCTTAGTGTCCATGGAAGCCCTTACAGTCCATCCAGTCGCTGGCAATTGCTCGAAAAAAGAAATATGAGATCTCAGTTCGCATCATTAAGAACGAGATCATGAATAGTTATACAGACTCTCTCTTTACTCCGCTTGAGGAGAAAAAGAAAAAGAAAAACCCAGGTTGAGGAATACCATGCTTTCTTCCTTAGAGGAGAACACGAAGTCTGTGTAGAACTCTCTCAAAACCCTTCTCCGAGATCAAGCTCGAAACCAAGGACAACTTCTTTGATTCCCCACTTGTCTTTCGGATCCAGCATTCTGATTGTTGGGGTGCTGGTTCCAGAATTCGTCCTATGAGAAAAGTATCAGTTAGGTGAGTAACAAGCTCCCTTCCCACCTCGAATAGGAGAAACTAGAGACGAGAGAGGAGAAACATAGGACTAAACTGAGACAACAAGGATTTGTTTCCATTCTTTAATAACGCAGCGGCTCGTCTTGCCTCTCTCCTCTCGGCATCCGCCTTCCTGATCGCGTCCTGTTGATTCTTTCTGTTCTTTTCGTTCAGCTTGGCCATCACATCTTCTTCCTTCCCCATAAATCCTCCGCCTTCTCCACCGAAACCAGTACCGTTGTAGCCACCTGCAGAGAAGGAACCGGCGTTTGTCGTCAAGGAAGCTACTTCTTCTTGGAGAGCGGTAATAGCGAGAGCGATCTCATCGGCTGCCTCGTAATCTTGTCGTTTGATGGCCATAGTGTGTTCCGCTCTCCGTCTATTCAAATTCAAGTTTACTTGATTCAACTTCAGCCGACCTTGAGTGTTTTTCTTCTTGTTGACCATGGCGGTGATATCAGCCTGGCGCGTTCAGAGTGAAGGACATCGTTGGATTAGCACGGAGAACGAAAGGGGTAAAGGCATATGGAATGTTCAAGACAAAGACTAAGAACGTACATCTGTCAGCTTTCTCGATCGAATCTCTTCCCAGTCTTTCTTCTTCTTTTGAAGTGAAGACCTTGAAGGTAGAGGAAGCTTGTCTGCCTTCATCGTCTCGGTCCATCGTCTAAACTCGTCCTGTATGATACACATCAAGGTCTCAAGATTCGTATCAGTTTTGAAGGCGCTTGTTCCATTTCCTTCTTGAAGCTTAGAGAGAAATAAACTCGCCAGTGTGAAGTGAGATTCTGATATTTGTTCCATTGTGAAACCTCGTTCGGACTTTCCGTGCTTAAGTGTGAGCTTTCGGTCGTCTCTGACCTTCTCGAATTCATAGAATTTGCCATGCTCGACACCTGTATGTAAGACAAAGCAAAAATGATCAAACTCGCGCTCTCGGATGTTACTTAATTTCATGCTAAACTAAGAATCAAAGGGCGATAGTACTGACCAACAATCTGACATATTCTGTATGTGTTTCGTCTGTCAGGACCAAGACCAATCATGTATCGAACGTAGCTTCCTATTGAATTAAAGATATACTCTAGTCGTTAGTTTCTCTCCTTCAATGGACTCAAGAGATGGAGAAGAGCACATATACAAGATAGTAGACCTACCAATGACGTATTCCTCGAAGTGAGGCGATGAAGTCATGTCGGCCAAATGCCGTCTGCTCAGTCGAACTCTTTCCAAGTCTTCCAACCCGATGATCTCCCTTGCTTTCTTAGCCTTCTCCTCCATTTCATCCTCCGAAAAGCGGGAGATCCCTCCCTCCTCTTCGTCACTGGATTCGCCGGATGTTCCTCTTCTATTCGGTGAGTAATTGCCCTTGCCCTGCAAATGAATGTATGATCAGTCAATCCAGTTCAATTTTCCCAACGGCAGGACAACTTGGTAAACAGAATCAAGAATGTTAGATGTCTAGTTACCTTTTCGGTCATCCGTCGTTCTTTTTCTAACCGCTTCTTCTTCAAGACCTCCAGTTTGGAAGTTTTGGCCTGAGAAGTCCCGGTAGAAGTATGTTGACCTATACATGAAGAGCAAGGAAAGAATAGCGACATGCGCGTTAGTTGCCTCGGGACAAGAAATGTACGACACTCGGGTTCAATGACCATGAATGGACTAACTTAAAAAAGAACTCACGTTTGGCTGCCTGAGCGACACCGGTGTCCTCCCTTGCATTTCGAGACGCGATAATGGCATCTAGTTGTCGTTTATCGATCGAAGCCTGCTTTTCTTGCAGCCGAGTTGCGATGATCTCTTCTCTTTCCAACTCTGGCATCGATTGAATCCTGTGCAGATGAATCAGAACGAGAAACAAGGAATTATATAAGGCAAACTATTCATGTGCTCCAATCTATTCGAACGTGGCTCTCTGAGAAGAACGAGTGAAGCAGAATCTTACATACCTGGCTCGATCAGCTTCGTCCTTGTACATCCCGTCCAAAGGGTACGGATTTGCCGATGCGGCAGCTCCATTCTCGTCGTCTTCACTCTCCAAGTCCATAGCTTGTTTCTCCTCATCGTCGGAATCTTCCATAGTCCTGTTTTGTGATCGTGGGATCAGACATCGGTTCAGCCGATGATACTATTGCTTGCTATATCGTCTTCCTTCTTACTCTCCTTCACATCGGACGTGTTGTCTTTCGCGATATTTTCACGCCAAATGCACCGGAGAGTAGCAGAGATTATCATATGACAAGCGGAACATACGGTTTTCGCCGTTTTGATGGCTTGGAAGAAGATTTCGAGGATGTTCGTTTTCTGGACACAGCGGGCGTATCTGCCAGAGCAAGAAGCTCTACAGATACCAAGGATCAGGTGTTCAGAAGAAAGATAGAAGAAAAAAAAAGCGGTCAGAACTCTGTCTATCAAAGCTGATACTATGGTAGATTTGTATGGCTCGTCTACATATGAGACCCTGACACTGTGATATGGAGCTGACGAGAGCGATTCTCATCATCTAGGGTTTTCTAATCCGTGCTACTCGACGCGAAGACTATCCAAGAGGACACTCATAGAAGCGAAAATAAATAGATAAGATGACAAACCCTCGGAGAGATCGTCACTCATTCTTCCTCTCGATTAACTTTCAGAGTGATTCAGAGTGATGTGATGGATGAAAGATAAAGAAAGAACGGGCCTCAAGGACGAGATTGATGTAGGTGTTGTAGGAAGCGAGTGGACGGAAGGACGGCCAACATACGTTACATAACACAAACTATCTTAAGTAATATTTGAATTATCTGAAATTATCGAGGATCTCTATGTGTCGTCAAAGCATCATCTAGGTGCTTCACCAAGCTCACTCAAAGAATCGAAGCGCAACTACATCTCCTCATCGTCTTCATCGAAGAGAGATTCTTCGGGGTAATCCCCTACAGTGATCTTGTCTGGTCGTACCTATCAACGAATCATGGCAGAAGCGGAAGCGCAAATGATCAGTTTCTAGTTGCAAACATCAGAAACAAGAAAGAATGCACAACAGAACAATACACTTACAAATAGGCCATATCCAGGTTTGGAACTGAAATACGTAACTCCGGCCACCGAGCCATCATTCTTTCCTACTGGTTCATCCATCTCAATTCCAATCCAGGCACCTGCATTCTTACCGGTCCCAAATTGCGTCTCGCCTACGAAACGGATTGTTCCTCGCTGTTTCATCTCTGCTCCTGCGGTTACAACCTCGCATCGGTCGCCAGGATGGATTTGAGTAGGTATCGAAGGGACAGGAGCAGGAGTTGTCGGTTCCGACATGTCAGCATACTTGGGACCAAGCTTGTTCGTTTTCAAATAATTTTGAAGCGTATCTTGTTGGATTCATTGTTTTTTCCCCCATCGGTTTATGTCATGAAGCCAGACGCGAGGCAATATGTCAGGACCACGCCCAAAGCATCTAAAGTCAATCTTGGCGAGCACTGACCTGGTCTCTTTGTATATTCTTCTTCCGTTAACTCAAACTTTTCGACCTGACTGGCATCTGTAAAGTTTCCGCCTATGCCAGCGTTGGGATCCAGATTGGCAACCTTGAAACCGATTTTGAAACATAGAATTCAGACCATGTATGCGTTAAGATAGCGCGAAGCGAACCAGAAAGACGGTGATCATGTTCTTTCTCATGTCTGACCTTTATGCAATTCCAATCTACAGATAACAATGAAAACACTGTAAGTGAGCACACATGAACTTAGATACACAACCAAATGTCTGGAAAGCTTACCGACAACTCCAAAACTTCCCAAGGTTTTCTGGTCGTTCCCTTCCAAACTTTTCACGAGCTCGCCTTCATCTGATCGTAAGAGTGATAGGCTTTGATAGTCATATGGGATTCCAGTAATGAGCTCAAGTTTTCCCTGAACGATAAAAGAGCAACCAGAGGGGGATCCGTATCAAAGATTATTGATCAAATGTATAGTGGTACAGGACTGAATCGACGGACCTTAAGCTGAGCAATAGTTGACTCGAGATCAAGCTTTCGCTCCGAATGAGTTTCTGGCGATGAGACCCATACTGTTCTATAAGTCATTTTACACGGTCAGTCATGTAATTGAAACACAACCCTGCTCTTTCCTTGGTCACAGGAAGACCACTCACACAACAGATGATCTGAAAGCATCCATGATGATGCTGATGATGATGATGCTTACAACAGTGGACAGTGAGAAAGTAGATATAATGAGGATACAGTTGTAACCTCCAATAACGATGCGGCACGTCAGTTTGTCGTCATCACGTGCAATCCGTTACATCATCCCCTCTTCGGTTTTCTTCCATCTGATCTGATTCTCTTTCTATCCCTCAACAGCCATCTACGTATTCGAACTACACTTACATCACTTATATATACACTCGCCCATTATGTCTGCCGCCGTCAAGCAACTCGTCGATAACGCTATCACTAGCCAGTTTATTGCTGTATTTTCCAAGTCTTACTGCCGTAAGTCAGTTTGCTTCTGAGTAGCAGTCAACCAACTCGATTGATAAAATATCTCAATGGTTTTTTTTCTTTCTCCAATTCAGCCTACTGCCGAAAGGCCAAGGCTTTGTTGAACGAGCTCTCTCTTCCTGAGGGAAAGAGCATCAAGGTTTTCGAGTAAGTCGAGCCTGATTGACAAGATTTGGCTAGAGTGGGTTATGGCTTACTCATCAATATATTTTGTCCTCTTCTTTTCTTTCTTACCAGGCTTGACGAGCTTGACAACGGAGCCGACATCCAGAACTACCTTGCCGAGAAGACCGGACAACGAACTGTCCCCAACATCTTGTTCGTTCCCTATTGAGACTAAGAGAATCAACCTGTTCGACACATCATTAATCAATTGGTTTATTGTTCGATTCTTCTCCAACAGCATCCAGGGAAAGCATGTCGGTGGTTCTGACGTAAGTCCCTCAACTTTTCCTTAGCTAATCATTCCCTGAGTAAATTCTGACTCAGCGTACACTTTGATCTTATCTCTTCCTTCAATCATCACAACAGGATCTCAGCAAGGCCAAATCTTCCGGGGCGCTCACCAAGCTTATCCAGATCTAAGAATGTTTAGGCCTTTGGTTTTCTCTAGTTGCTGTATTGATACCGGATTGTATATGCACATCTATGAACCGTTCTGCAAAGCACAGAGAAACGTACACAATAGGCATGCACATATCTGTATTGTACATAATCTTTACGAGTCGTTATCTATGTCTTGAGTGAAGATCAACAGTCATAATAGTAGCAATATACCGCCTTGAGGAACTTGAGTTTCTCGACTGCTGTATCTAGACGCACGCTACTCCTTCGTCTTGGAAACCCTACTAATGTTCGTCTGTCACCTGCCCATCGGAGAACGGCTCTGAGCTGATGTTCTGACAGAGCACCAGGAAACATGGACGATAAAATTGGCTGGACAAGCTCTGGAGGAAGATTGAAGATCGGGAATCTACCTTGGGAACTTTGGTCTGTCGATGGCGGCGTTGAACCGAGAAGGATGACACGGCCGACCATCAAGACATTCAGAGCCGCCTGCCTTGTGTCCTTCAGAAAAGTCTTATTCCGTTCGAGAGCGAGCTCAAGTGTGGGCAACAACCCCACTTGTAGAAACTCCGATAAACCAGACGAGCATCCAAAGATCTCGAACCTCTGGATGAACCGGTTCTGTTCGGAAACGATTCGCACGAGTGATCGAAGGAGACGTGAGTCAACGAATGAAGTATCTTGGTCGCTGGGTGAGTATCGTTCCAGCGAGGGATTCATGTTCAACGTTAGTGCCTCTAAGCCCCGAGGACCGAGAGAAACGAGCCGTTCGAGAAGTGGTCCACACGATTCAGCTGGGATTTCTGTATCATTTAGCGATAACTTCCGTATTGTTAGAGTGCTTGTCGAAGCAGTCTCAAGCAACCGATCTAGGAGGCGATAGATCGCGCAACGAGTTCCCGGACGAAATGAGAGGCCGAGTTGAGGATTAGTAGAGAGATGTAGAGTCTGAAGAGACGGATGGCAGAAAATGGAGTCCAGAAATGTTGCAGGGAGATCATTGAGATCGTTGTTAGTCAAGTTCAACAGCTCAAGTGAAGGAACCAAGCTGAGAAGTCTAGCAAGCTGTGTGAGAGACAGATTGGTTGCTGTGATATGGCGATTGGATCGCAGATCGGTATGGAAACACCAAGATGATCAGCATCACGCATCGCTCGTCGCCCAAAAATGAACAAGACGTCTTCACCGTTTCCTCCCAATCCACAGTTCACTAAGCTTAGCTCCTTCAAGGCCCATTCGGGATGTTTCTCGTTGACCACAAAGAGCTCTTCCATCCCATCTATCAGCGATCGAAGACCATCATGACCCAACAAGTGATTGTGCGATAGATCTAGAACAGTGATCGAGGGCTTGAACTGGTATAGAATTCTGATGGCTAGTTGAGTTAATTGATTGATCAGGTTCGCTATTCATGATTGAATGAAGAACAAGTTGTACACACCGCCGTTAGATCCTACAAGCTCTCTGTCTATTAGTTCAACGGTTTCACTATATGCTTTAGAGTTCATGAGTCAAGTCGGATTTACAGATGGGTTAGATGAGCGATCTGGGATAGATGAGTGGATGAGAGAGATCAACCTTTCAGACTTCAAAGGTGATTTGGCCAACTTCCAAACTATATCGCCTCACGTAATCTCCCGGACTAATAGGATCACACGCTCGCCAACCACCATCTGCAAAGACTTGGAGAATGTGTATTGTTGTATACAATGTAGATGACCACCCTGTATATAAACTGTGAGTGGAAGTGCTTTACGTACTTACGTGCTCATCAATTACCATATCTTCAGATGATCTAGATTATTGATGAGCTCGAGTCGCTTGCGTGTTGATCTTCAGCATTCTATCAAGCAACCGGGATGAGTTCCTCCATCGAGTAAGTAACTCCTCTGCCATTTCATTGATCGATAACCACAGTAGTTTGCAGTTCTAATTTCTCGGGAGTCTAGCCTACAGAACAAGCGAGTTATAGAAATAATGATCTCATAGCATCAGCAGAGAAAGATGGAGACATCATTTGCGGTCTTGACACCGTTGGAGGAGGAACATGGCTGGGAATGAACATCAAGACCGGTCAAGTAGGAATCTTGTAAGCCCTACCGAACTTGCTCTATTCTCTGTTCTCATCATATCAGCCCAGATCCGACCAGTAAGAATCTGACCAACATAGTCCAGAACGAACTTCACAGAACCAAGCCCGAAGACTCCTTACCTCTCCACTAGAGGAACGCTCGTCACTTCTTACCTTACTAATCAATCAGTCTCCTCCCTTCCATCTGAGTCTTTGCAACAATCTCCTCCGCGTTCCAAGCCGCGTGATCATATATCCTTTTTAGCTCCTTCCGCTCAATCATATGGAGGATTCAATCTACTTTTGTTCGACCTTTTCCCGCCCGCATCGAAGGTTTCGCCTGAAACAAGTTCTGGCCATCAGCGCGCTCAGATAGGATATTTCTCAAACAGACTCAATCTACCATGGGAACACGTATCTGATCGAAGTCTGGGGGTCGGGGCGCTGAGCAATTCAGTAATAGATGATCCGTGGGCGAAGGTAAACTATGTGGAACGCGAGATGAAACAACTCTTGAGAAAAGAGAAGGATGAAGGTAAGAACTGGGGCGATGATGATTGGATTGAGCACCTTCGGACGTTGATGAGGTACGTGTGTGGATCTGGTTTTATCTCTTCTGGTTTTCTTTCATTGAACGACAAAGTCGAATTTCTACGTCTTCGTTGATTCCTGAATTCGCGATCTATTGTTCTGAAAGCCCAAGTGTCGCGACAGTCGACAGATCGACATTCAAGGCATCCGTCACAATACCTCCGCTCACGTTGTCGCCAACACCTGCCAGTCCACCTCGCTGGTACGGGACTCGCTTGTTGACAATTTTACTAGTTACCCATGATGGTCGATACAGGTTTATCGAAGAGGACATACATGTGCTCGATTCGTCTTTCAATGGACCACTCAAAGCGACAAACTCTCGAAGAGACTTCCAGGGTTTGATACGAGGGTCGAGTCGATAGACACGACTACGACGTCGGATGGTACAAAAGAGAGTTTTGTAATAACAAAAAAAGGAACATCAAAATATATTTATGAAGCCAAATATGTCTGCAGTTCAATGAAAGCGGGGCTGATAGAAATGGTCGGCAGTCAGTATCAAACCTATCACAAAGCAGAGAAGGAGCGATTGTGAGGATGGGTGAATAAAAAATGAAGCGTACTCTTGGACATCAACAAACTCGGCCAATCGAGGCGTCTCAGCCAACTTCTCTCTCAGGTAACCTTTGACACTGACTGTATAGACAGGATCTATATCGAATAGCTGTTGAACCCAAGTGGTCTAAATCGTCAACTGATCTGAACATACCTGAGATATACAATCGCAAGAAACCCTTCAGCAGGAACTGTGGAAGGAGACAGACGCACAGCTTGCAAACGAACTCCTTCAGCTGTACCCTCGGCATCACCCAATGTTGGAGCTTCAGTTCCTCTTTTCCAATGAAGATCCAAAGCTGACAGCGAAGAATCCGTAGCTCCATCCAACTCCGTTTCTAAAACCGACCACATGGGTTCATCAATAAGCTACTGAGCAGACATCTGTAAAGCGAACCAAATGATTCACCTTTAAGTTCACCCAAGACATCCAAGAACAGATTGACAAATTCTCCTCGGAAGCGAGAGAGAATTTCAGGGTCGCCTGATGGACAGAGAGCAGCTGAGGCAAGCGCAACACGCTTTCGGATAGATGATCTGGCAATTCGATCAAACTAGACGAGTTTGATGGGGATTAGCTCATAACTCAACCAATCTACTGAAGCCTTATCAACAGATCATTCATGTCAATATAACATACCGAATCCCACCAAAAGTCCAAGAATTGACCTTTTGATATCCCGCTCATCTCAACCAACGCGAAGAATCCGGTCTGATTAGGCTGACCAGCAGAATCTCTGCTCACCGAGGCTTGAAGGATCATCTCGGCGAAGACGTTGGTGTAATAAGGAAGCGCATTTCCAACGTTCTTGGCCGTTGCTCCTTGGAACAGAGCAGTGAAGAGGGCTGATAGACCGATGAGATCGTAAGTAATCAAATTCTGCAAAAAGTGAAACGATGAAGACGAACCGGTGTTGCTCATGCCCATTACCCAAATAGAAGCAGGAACTATCTGTACATGTGTCGCTAGACTTGTCAGAACGTTGAGCACATCCGCGGGCGTTGAGGTCGTGATGATGTCTTTAAAAACGGCGCATATAGGATTGGCAAATTCCTATAGAAATTATATGCCCGTAAAAATAAACACATAGAAATTCTCTACCTTAAGCGTGTAGGTATTGACTGATTGAGTAATGGGATGATATACTTTACCTGATAAATACGTTGTCCATCGAGGAGCATATAAGAATCCAATATTCCTAAACCCTTCTCAACTTGATCTCGACTGACAGTAAGCTGTTCGATTGCTGCAGGTACCAGTTGAACAAGCTCCGCATCTAATGTCGTGGTGTTTCGGAGCCAAGACTGCCAAAGCAGCATGGCATCTTCTTCCAACTGAACTTTGGCCTATCATGATAACGATAGCGTGAGAGAAGTTGGCATACGCCTCAGATGGTCTCATGATAAGAGGAAGAGAAAGAGAGAACTTACTCCGCCTTGAAGTGATTCGCCGAGAAGTTGGATGCAAAGCGCCGATAGCCGACTCGATTCGGTCTTTGATGACTACGAATGACAAGTTTCCAAATACAACACACAGCGCAAATCGGTCAAATCCGGAGCTGTACCAATCATCAAGACGAGGTCACCGATAACCTACTTCAACCAGTTTTGTTATAAGTGTCAACAAAGATGATTTGAACAACCATTGTCCTTCCTGACTCGAAGCATCTGACCAAAGTGTTGGTACTGCTTGAGAAATTCGGTCAATGTAAGGAACAATTTCTAATCCGACACGCTCGATGAGAACCTGCTCGTCCACCAAGACTAGTCAATTTCATTGGTCTCCACAAATACAAGAACAGAAGAATAGAAGAGAACTGACTTCCAAAGTTCCAACGACGCGACGTTTCCCTTCGAGGAGCTCGAGTTCTCCTAGAAGTGTAAACAGACTGTCCGCGATTTGAGAGATCTATGTATTCACATAATTTTTCATTCAATCCATCCGAATGAAATCTGTTTGTGGAGAAACGGATGAAAGAAAACATGAATGATCGCACATATCGAATAAAACAACTAGCATCTAGTTCCCACAGCTAGATAGAAATTGATAAATAGTATGACATCAGTCTCATCATCGATTATTCATATTCCGACAAGTGAAGGCCAAGTGCACATACGTCCATAGCCTGTTTGAGAGAACTAGCAGCCGTGAGTCGGACACCGACATCAGACCCTTCACTACGATCGGCGGTCAGATTGATCAAAAGCTCCCAGATCAAAGACCCTTGAGCGAGCTCCTCCTCGGCATCGACCAATCTGTATATAAACCAACCGTTTGATAGAATTGCTCGCTGCAATTCAGTAAGGGAGAGAGATATAATCTTGAGCGCAGGACTTACTCTCCAATCAACCAAGCTACTCGCCGCTTCAACACTCGATATTCTGGTCCAGATGCTTTGCATTCTTCCACCAAAGCGAGAACAAACTGCGTTGGAGGAGTATTCGGGTTCTGGACAAGCGAGCGTGCCAATCGACCAGCAGCGGCATAAACTGCCTCCTTACGTCTGAGTGAAAGCTCGTTCGTGATGGGCGTTGCTATAGTTTGAATGGAAACAACACGAAGAGATGAAACAACAAGATATGAGAGGGGCATTTATATTTCAATCGATGATATACATATAGAAATTGCACATACCCATGGATTGAGCGAGAGTGTCTTGCATTAACCTCTCCATCAACTGATCTTCTCTGTTTCTGCAGGCGTTGTTCACTGCACATATGTCGCCTGGTCAGTGCAAGATTATAGAAGATGAGATATTATGATGATAGTTATCGACTCACATGCCAAAAGAACTCTCTCTCCACAAGGCTACAACACAACACTTATCAGACGAACTGATTCAAACAAATGCAGTTCCAGAGTAAGATGCTTACCCTGAGATCATAAGTCCATTGTTCATTTCCAGCCGTTTCATTGATGCACCATTCTTCAGGCTCATTCGCCAGAGTCTCTAGATCGAGCACTGATAATGGTAGAATATTGACGACAAGAACGTGAAAGGCCTCTGTGATGAGTGCCTCGTCGAGAACTAGCAGGCGTAGAGGAAGAGTTTGAAACCAGGGCGAGTATCGTCAATTCGATGATTCGATGTACACATCTACCAACGATCTACTCGATTGGTTGAAGAATAAGTATTCTTACCAGGGGGAGAGCTTGCGGCCCATACAGGTAAGATGTTTTTGAAAAGCAACAGGGAGAGAATTTTAAACTTAGTGGGAAATCTAGAGGATTCCTGATCCTCGTTAGAGAAGTCTTCAGAGTCCAGCTCTGTTTTGAGTTGCTTCCAAAGATAGAGAATGATCTCGTTTGCGGAAGGGAGTGAAACAAATCCTTTGGGATTATGCTCCTCCAATGTCTACAGAGAATCATAGTAAGATCGTGTTGATAGGGTGAATCTATTGAATTCCATCTTGTTCTCTCGACTAAATATATATATATAACAGGACAAGCGACTTACTTTAAAGAATTTGATGATGCTGCCGACATGCCTCGTAAGGTTTTTGAGCACCGCGCGCGCGGCAGGAGTAGCATTACCGGTAGCAGATACTAGATGTGCGATCAACCCGTTTCTGGTCTCGATCAAGTCTGTCAAGTGGCGGACCGATGTGGAAAACACTCCGACGAACTTTTGTCAAACACAGGTGAGAGAGCGATTCCATGTAAGAAACGTTAAAAGGGCAGTTTATATGTATATGCACGTATTCGCAAAGAGAATTTTAATTTGGACGAACGCGTTGTTCCGAATCCGTAGTATGAGTGGAGGCTGGTCTCGCCCATTCCCAGCCTATCAACCTCGCAACAAGCTTGAAGCAAAGCATAGCAGATTCCGAGTCTTCTGACTCTTCCACCTCTCTAGGTAGCGCAACAAGCGAGTCCAACAACGGAACTAATATCGGCAGTAGTAATTGGAGGAATTCTCCCATGGATTTTGTACCAATTGGTAGACGCACAGTGACCCATTCTTTGATGATTCTATTGAGGAGCCATAATGTATTACGTAGAGTCGATCGATCGGCTGTGGAATATGTGGAGGAAAATCGAGCATGAGCGGCCTGGAAGAGATGTTGGCTCAGTGTTTGCATTAGATTCGGCCTGTGTTTCAGAGAATAAATGCGAGGGTTTGGTGGGTCCAACTTGACATTAAAAAGAGATCAAAAGGCAGGACTGACCACCCTCGAGGATAGTCAAGACGAGAGATCTTGGACATCGTCCAAAATTGCATTTGAGATATCTAAAAAGGCGAAATATTATTGCAAGAGAGTAAATGATGAAGTGTGACTTGATATCGCTATGAGAACTTTAAGACTGGCCAGTGCTGGACGAACGGTTACATCAGGTTCTGTCAAGAACTGGAAGAATCTAGTTCGAATACTTTGCTTGTCCTCTTCAGGAATCACGCTTATAGTATCATTCAAGCAACAAGGCAAATCATCAATCAGCATATAGTCGTTAATTGCAGCGCTACACTGAACGAACTCGATTAGGTATATCAAATAGTCTAGTAGGTAATAGCCGGCCTTACATTTTACCCCTCCACCTAGTCACCATCTCATTCTTCATGACCAGTGAGGCCATCAAACGAGCATCTCTGGGCACTGACCCATCTAGAGCGACCTGGTGTAATTGGTTGAAGAATCCTACATGACCATAGCGCAAGTCAAAGATTGTCGGTGAGCATCAGCCAAAAACGACGTCTTGCATTGGACAACCACAGTTAGACAAACCTGTAGTTTGATAGGTAGATTGAAGAAGTTCCGTGTGACTAGCCAACTCTTGAGGAGAGCTAGGGTTCGCCAGCGAAGACAACAGGTGAACCAATTGGGACGGATCCGACATCTAACGATAACTGGAACGTCGGTATTGTGGGTTGTGTGTGTGATGGTCTGTGAAGAGCGAAGGAGGATTTGGAGGCAAGCTCTTGATTGTTCAGATCACGTGACTATATCGTTGTCATCCGCTATAGTTCTTCTCCCTCCTGGTTCCTTCTTGACTGTCAATCCAACATGGTGAGCAGCTTTGTTCCTTTTCAAGATGTACAGAATGATGATGGGTTTAAACACTTTGTCCGACGGCTCTCGTTAGATGATCTCTGACAGATCTTTAGGATTTGGAGTTCTACTCTTTGTGAGCTTGGGTTTTGTTTGGTATACGATTTGGACACTCGTCACGGTATGTTGGTTCCTGTCTACCTCTGTTCGACCCACAGATAAAAATCGACTGACATTTCGTATGTCTTTGCAGCCATTTTTCAGCTCAGAGCATCCAATACATGCTTTATCTATCTTTCCGAGCAGAGAATTTGCCGTAAAAGGACCAGTTTGGATCCTCTTAGCGGGTATCGCCGCTGTCCTAGCATTCATCGGCGTAGAATGTTTGAAAGAGGATTGCCGATCAATTAAAGAAGAATCAGCGATAGAGGACACATAGACATTTAACGTTCGTGCAGCTTCCGATCATCTTTTCACCTCTCTTTGCGCTTATCGTGGTTGTCAACTATGTCCAGACTTTACCGAGTAGAACGAAAGCTATCGCGCTAGGTCAATCGATTGATATATTGGATCCTATCAAGATCAAACTTCATGATCCTGATAGGATCTAATCCTCATATACATACAGGACGAGGTTCAGGAGGTGCGTAGGACAACTGAGTTGATCACGTGACTTGTAAAAAAGCTGTGTAAATCTGATGACGTTCGATAGTGTATCTCTAACAGAGCCGGTTGAAACCCTGTATAATATAGCCATCATCTCGACTTCTCACCTCCTCTTGCTCGCATCTTCGTACACTCTTAGTGTCTGTACTGCCACCCTATGATGAGCTCTTCCGTAAAGCCTGCTGTACTCGTACAATCTCCTAATTCACCACCAACCTTAAGAAAACTACCTCCACCTTTACCTGCACGGAAGCAAGTCAAAACTATCGTTCCACCTGAAGAAGTCCAAGAGAGACAGTTTGTGGAAGGCTTGACAAACGATCATGTTGAAGTTTTGCTCAGGAGGTTTGACAAAGTTTGTTTAAACGTGTTCGTTGCTCGTGAGAGATTCGTCAGGGGCTGGCTGACGCACTTTCTACTTGATAGCAAATTCCGTGGGTGAAGGTGATTCCAAATCATCCGCCTCGGATATCGTCCATCTCACCTCTACTCGACCTTCAACCCTCACCCGAAGAAGAATTTGCTCCAGAAAAACTCCGATCAAACGTTGAGAGGTTGTACAGTACGGTTATCGTCGGGATTGTTAGAACTGTGTTTGAGATAATCAGATTGAGAAGCTGGGAGAACGGTCTTCGAACAGGGACGTTTTTAGCTGTAAGGATTTCATATACACTCTCACCTGGCAACCTGATCTATCATCCACCACTGATACAAGTTCCTCTATCGCCATCTTCTTTAGGCGTACATGATGGCATGGTCCATACATCTGGTCACCGCCTCCTTACTTTCCTTGTTCTCTATCCTTGTTCTCTTCCCTTCATCTCGATGTCTCTTCTTCCCACTTTCAGATATACCCTCTACAACAACAACAACAACAACAACTTCTGAATCATCCTCAGCTACTTCTACCCACAGAATGACTCAAGAAGAGCAGGTCGAGGCCCAGGCATCCCAGTTTGCAACAGACCTTGAAGAGCTGGCGGAGGTGGGGCTCAAGCCTTCGTGGACTCAAGATGAAGAAGAAGTTGATATAGACGTAGAACAAGCAAAGGAAGCGATGGAAGTTAAGGATAATATACCTTCAACTAATCCAAAAGAAAAGGTTCGAACAGGAAATCAAGGAAAGGTGCCCAAGAAAGAGAAGAGTCAGAAGAGAAAGCCTATCGAAAAGATTGGGCGACCGGCGATGATGATCTGCGGTGATTTGGCCGATGGATGGGAGCGGTGGGCAAAGTGCGTACGATTTCGTCTTGATGTCATTCGCAGGAGCCGTTCATCAAACTGACTGGAATTTGAAAACATCCGAATAACAGCGCATTGAGTCCGACTCCACCTTTCCCTGCTCGTGAGGGATCCATACGAATCTTTTCTACGATTCTTCTTCCTCTAATCAGTGAGTTTTGGGACATCTGAGCTAAACCAAATTGACCAAAACAAAGACTGACCATCGAGTCGATCATGTATCGTATCTCAAGTTGTTACCACCATATTTTCGGACTATGTGTTCTCTCGAATTACCTCGGCTCTCATTGGGATTCTCTTCTTTGGTCAACCAATCATAAATCAACTCATCATCCTTCTTGATGAGCATACTCCTGGCTGGCAGGAAAAGATTGAACTTCGAAAGTATGTTCTCGATTTGAGTCTGTGCTGAAGAAATTTTTTGGTAAATAAGAACTCTTGTGACTGATAAACTACATTCTCAGTGGAATTCTGGCAGGTTGCCCAACTGATGCTCAACTAGCTCTTCGTCTCCTTCGTGAAGCTGAGATCAAACAAACACCTATCCCTCCTCCTCGACCTGCTCCTTCTTCTCCGATCCGTTCAAATCCATCACTGTCAGATTTACAATCAGCTGATGAGCTTGAGATAGACGGACCGGATAGAGACTCTGTTCATGAGTCTTCAGAACGCGAGAATGAGCTCGGCCATCGTGTGGAAACCCCGAGTAGCAAAGAAGCAGTGGTCGCGGTCAAAAAACCTGATGGCAGGAACAGGATCTCTTCTTTCTTGAAAGCTACAGCGAGACTTACAGAGGAGGTCAGTGGTTTATCTTCTAGCCTGATAACATAGTTTAAGGAATCTCTATTATGGGAATCTGTGTTGTCCTGACCTCTTTCTGTGATGTGAATATCTTTCGGATAAAAAGAGCGTCGGATATGTCAGTGGAGAGAAGAAATTAGACTGGAACAAGGTATCGATGGTAAGTGTGTATCTATCTTCCATCTATACATGTATGACTTAGCTAATAATGGTTGAATCGATGGAAAATAGGCTGCTCTGGAAAAGCTCAATATCTCGCCTGGTAACCAGGCCGCGCGAACACTACTCTCTATTATACCCATCAAGCAAGACAAGGAAGGGCCCTGTTGTACGCTTCTTTCTCTGCAAAGATTTTGCTTGCCAGTTTTAATAGAGTAGACGCTCATAGATCGTGGATCTCCATCGCTGTTTATTCTGTTAAATCTTTCTTGTCTCAGCTTTTTTGGTCACTCGTTCCGGGCGTCCAGGTTGGATTCGAATTGATGGTTCCAATATCACGTTTACGTCCATCTCGACCGAGCCTGTTTCTTCTCTACCTGCCGATCCAGCTTCTAATCCGATCCTCTCTAGTGATCACTCGACACCAAAACAAAAGGAGGAGGAAGAGAAAAAAGCGAAGAAAGTGAAGCCACCACCGCTTTCAGCTTTGACAATCTCGGCAAATGACATAACGGCTATCAGAAGATTCGGAATGGGAGGCTGGCAAGGCCGAATGTTTGTCGGTTGGGTCGTAGGTATCCAAGGTGTTGGTGGAGCTGGACTGGAGTTGACGATGAAGAGGAGAAACGTCAAGATTGACTTAGGTACGGAAGATCATGCTCGCTCGGAAGTGGACAGGAAGGTCGAAGACGAGGTACGTTCATATTTTTAACCGCCTTAATAGAATACATCCGATGGATTTAGTTGTTGATCGTTCTTCTTCATAATCTGACTTTAGGTAACGTATAAATTTGGAGTGGTTAGGAGGGATGAGCTCTTCAATCGGTTAATCAGTTTAGGCAACCAGCGTTGGGAAGTTATGTAGGATTTGCACATGGTCTGCTTCGTCTTCTGAGTTTTTTCCTTCACTTTATACACAACCAGGTATTGCTATCATTTCACTTCTTTTCCAATCTGTCAAGTCATCGGCCCATTCTCTACCTGTATTATATGGTATCATTGGCATGTACTATTATCCCTCGAATCTCGTTTGTCAGACAACGTTCACATGAAATGAAGGCACAGTTCGCTTTCGTTGAAGAAAAAGAGTTCTTTTAAATTAAATCTATTTTATATCCAAAGCTTACGCTTCAAATTGAACACGCTCAACCAAACCCTCTCCTAATCGCTCAATCTCCGCTACGACACCAGCCTCGTTCAGCCTGATCATCTGACTCTTCTTATCGCCGCCTTCTTTCGCGACAGGTCGACTAGAAAATCCAGTTTGGATCTTGAAGTTTCGAGGCTCCTGAAGAGTAGGATTCCAAATTCCACCGATCACTGATCCACCGAGGGAATCCTGGAAGAGAACGAACGTCTCTCCGTATATCATCCGAAGATCATGAATGAAGAGCTGAACAGGATCAAATTGGAGTCGAAGCTCTCTACCATACGTTGAGCTAGAAGCCTGTAATGTTGATAGATTTTTGTATTTGGACGCCCAAGCGGCCTGGTTGGGCTCCAGTGCTTGAGACAGACGAGGGAGGACGGCAGATTTGAGATGGATGAGGAAGTTGTAATCGGAAGTAGGAGTCTTGAAAACGTGAAGCACGTTCAACGGCTCTGTCTGGTCCTGAGGTTCTAAACAAGCGATAGTTGCCTTGGCCAACTGGGTGATTCTACCTGCAACCAACCTCGTAGGACTCGAAGCTCCGAAAACCCTTCCTGACAAGTCCTCCTCGGTGGCGACGGCGAACGCTCCGTGGGAGATCATGGGATCAGTAGCCCTGAACTTTTTGAATTTCTCGGTTATCAATACTCCCTTTTCTTTGGGGAACACTGCTTCTTGGCCAGCCTCCATCCCAGCTGCTGAGTAGAGAGGCACAAACAGAGGAATTGATTTCCACTTCCAAGTCGATAGCAAGCCAACAACTCTGGCGAAACCGGCGGAGGGAGAAGCAGGCGCTCTGTAAGGCGGTGGCTTCAGGTAGACATGCGCACAGATGAGTTCGATCATCTGAGCCGAAACATGGGAGGACAGCATATGTGAAGCAAACCATCGCTTGGTGAGTCGGACCGTCGTCGAGAAGGAAGGGTACAAGTGATGCAAAGCGGCCATAGCGGAGTGATGTCGAGGGAGGTAGGTGAATCGGGAATGATGAATATCCAAAGCCTTTTGGGCAACCCGTCGGATATGCGGATTTGTTGATTTTTTATCTGCAATCATCTGTTCTAACAAGAACCGTTCTCGATCGTGATGAATTCGAAGTCTGAAAGCATAACCGGAAGGGACGAAAATCTCTAATGAGCAGTTATCCTCGATCACAGCTTCTTCAGCATCGTCAATTTCGTCCATCGCCACAGACACGATGCACCCTCGGAGTCGATCCCTGAAGAGCTTGGCGATCTTTTCGAAGAATGCCAATTTGATCTTCTGAATAGCTGTTAGGTCATCAGGCCATCGGCCAGATGATTCAAACTGAATGACAACATCCAATGGCTCAATGTACTTCAGGCAATCGGGAGCAAGAGAAAATCGGTCGGTATCGATCGGCAGAGGAGGGAAGACCGACGAGTATCGAAGACCTTCTGCCACAGGGAAGATGTTGAGCAACGAAAGCGGGAGGTCTTCCATAGCCTTGAGAGTTTTGGTGAGCTGATTGTACGCATCTATAGCCGGCCTGAACCCTTCAGATGAGGCGTCAGTGGATAACAGGTTGGTGGCCGAGGCTGGTAGTCGAAGGAGGGGCAGGTAGGCGGCCAGGCTCTCGGTGGGAATATCTTCCGCCTCGAGCCCAAAGTGTCGGTTAAGAATGTACCGAATGGATCGTCCGACGATTAAACTCCTCTCTTCCGGAGCGGGTCCGACCTCCCAGACCACACTCTCTAGAATTCGTCCGTCTTTGAATCGTCTCAACTCGGACTTTTCCCCCCAGAAGTCTCTGAACTCTTGAGATGCTTCGGGTTCCTCAGCTGAAGGTCCATGATCGACTAGTCGAGTGGCTTCTCTCTGATCGAGAATGATGCCAAGCTCGATAATCTGAGACTCAGGCGCAGGAGTCGGCTTGGGAGATCCGAAGATCCATCGGGTTGTTGTCGTCGAAGGAACGGCCTTTTGAGAGACAACGCACTTGGCTCTGGTGTTAAGTGCACGTCTTACAACGGACGACACAGACGTCATAAGATGAGCAATACGGGAGGGTTGGTCCAGACGGGCAAGTGCGGGCTGTAGAAGCGGCTTGGCCGACGAAAGGTCGAGTCTAGTTGATTTGAGGTCGGTCAGATTGATTAAAAAAAGTGCTATAGAATGCAAAAGTGCACAGCAGTGAGGGGGAAGGGCACATACCTGAATACAAGATCAAACCTTCTCTCTCCTCCGGTAGCCTTTCTCAAGAACACGCTATCGAACACCTCCTCTTTCTCCTCTCCATAGTCATCCTCATCCAGCATCTCCAGTGTTCCTTTAGCCTCCTGTCCCAGAATCTCGAGTACCCCTCTTTCAACACCACTCAATAGATTCACACTTCCTGTTGGATCCACAAATACTGCATCGAACAACCCAGGGGTCATCCAGTCTTCCGTTGGGATCTTCTTCTCGGCCGAGGGTGCTGCATTAGGTTGAGTGTGTAAGAACACGGGCTGGGTGAAGAAGCTCCTCTTGGTGAAAAAGTCGAGGACACCTCTGAAAACTTGGTAGGAAGACATGCCTCGACCAAGCCTCTTCCCACTCTCCTTCTTACCCTTCTCGTTGTTTCCACCGAAAACAAGCAAACCCATCACCATTTGACACCATCCGCTCCAACCACCGTAGCCTTGCCATGGGATCTCCACTCCAAATCCTCGCTGTCGGCCCCAAAGCTGGAGCATGAGGGATGCGTCCTTGTAAGCGGGCAAAGCAAGTGAAAGATGATGCAGGTAGACAATATGTTGAGAAGGAAGTGTTGAAGAAAGGATCTGAGCATTATAGTGAGGAGTGGGAGGCGGCGGAGCGGCCGAAGAGGGAGGAGGTCGAAGATTATTTCGAGAGGGCGAAAGCTTAGTTGCAGGGAAAAGGGAAGTGGGAATTATAGGGTGTAGAGTGATGACCAGGTTGAGTTTGGAAAAGTCTTTCGCGGATTTGTCTAGAAACATCAACAACGTAAGCTCAGAGGCGAAATCAGGCTCCAAAAACTTCTGAACCTGAACTGAATCATGAACCCTATATGCTTACCCTGCTTTGATCTCAGAACCAATACTGGCTTCCAGTCGCTACCATCTGTTACGCTCCATTCCACAGCCCCGAGTCCCAGCTTTCCAATCTGATCGTTAAGTGCCTTTCCAATGACACCTAGCCAGTACACCCGTTTGAAGAAGAATCTTCCGTTGAGGAAATCTTTCTCTTGGAAGTACTCCTCAGGCATCATAAGCGCCATGTCAACCGCGCCTTCTTTGCCTTTTCCCTTTTTGGAAGCTTTGGAAGAAGAAACCGTCTCGAGAGCCCAGTCGCCAACGATCTGAACCTCCTTTGGAGGAGCGAAGGTCATCTTCCAGTTAGAATCCTCTGCCGGTCCAGAATTAGGATAGGGGAGGTCGGGGTATTGTTTGAGAGACGCTTGAGGGGTCGTGGTTGCCAAGGCGGGCAAGGCGAGGAGGAACGGTCGGAGAGACTGTAAGGTTGACGTCAAGGCGGAAAGAGCGGGAGGAGCTGGGTGCATCGACGCAGGAAGGGGTCGAAGGGAAGGAAGGAGTAGGTCAAGCTGCATGCTGAACAGGTTGGACTTGTACAAGGTGGATCCCGATTTTAAGGCTGAAAGCGGGAGCTCATATCAGTCTTGCAAAAGAAATAAAGACCAAGGAAGTTTGAACTAGACATACTTTGCATCTCCTCGTTCGTAGGAGCTTTGTAAAGGGAGCTTCCCTTCTTCTGGCCGTAAGCTTGGGCGGTGTTGGCTTCGACATCCTCCATGGAACCCTCCTCCTCTTCAGCCTCGACCTCGTGTTCTTCTTCTTCGTCGTCGTCCATAGCTGATTCCTCAGACTCTTCGTCAATCAGATCGGCCTCTCCCTCAGAATCTCCAGAATCTTCGTCATCATCAACGATATCGACGGCAGAGAGCATCGGGTCTTGTCCATCGTCAGAGATAAAGTCATTCTCATCGTCCGAGGTGACTTTTGATTTTGTAGCAAGCTATAGGTCATGGATTTGATATGGTCATGAGCGGGATGAAACCGGAAATTTAATCTACAAGCTGGATTTTCTTTTTTTGACAGCAGGTCTACACTGACCTTGGAATCTGAGCTTCCCTGAGCCTCGGCCTTGCGTTTACCGGCCATCTTTTGAGGGAATCTTTCTTTTTAAAGAGTGAATAGAGAGAGAAAAGTAGGAGAAGAACGTTAAGAGGCAAATGAAATGGTATCGGTCAGGTTTGAGCGTGTTGAATTTTGAAACTCCGACTAGGATTTTGAATACGATTATTTGTAGTCATCCTTCGAGAAAACGAATACAGGCTTTTGTAATGATCTTTGATTTTCTTGCTTTCTTGTGCGCATACAACGCTTGACTGCTTGGCTCTTGCTTCTAGAGAACATGTATACCTATCCTTCCGAGTTCTGCGTTCGAGACGACCAGAAGCTTTTTCCATAACTGTCTCTCTCGAAGAAGAAGCAGAGGCGAGAGAAGACAAGGGAGAGAGCACGCAGAAGTTGAGAAGCAAGCCGCCCGAACGTCCATCGAGAATACACACTTAAAAAAACTGAGCGAGCAGGAAGACCGTCTGTCGAAGCTATGAATCAGGACTGACCTGATCAAGATCTCTTCCCCCTTGGCAATGCCCTCAGAAGCCAACACGAAGATTCCCATTCTCAACTCTCCCTTCGGCGCGTTCATCCTTTCTGCCGGCGTGATCAGATCTGGGTTGAGCACCTTTGGAGTCGTCAACGTCGTCGTCCGTACCGAGTAGAAGAATGCGTTCGGCTTGCTCTTGGGAGCGACCAGCTTTCCTTTCGAGTTTCGTTGGGGAACCGCATTGGCAGACACAGGTACGCCCCGAAAGTCATTGCACATCCGAGATTCGTTTCCGTATTGGGAAGCATCGATGGCGACGCCTAGATCAGACCAAGCTTCAGGAGTCGATGTCAGAGGGCGCAAGGTGGATAGCTTTGGAACGAGTGTGAGGTCATAGTCTGACTTTTCTCTTTGTTCACATCGAGCAGGGTCAGGTTCTGGATCGAGGTGAACATGACCCGTATACCTGCCAAAAGGAACGAGCAAAACAGAGACAGACAGAAAGAGATTGGTACGCAATCGTGATACGTCCAAACGAACTGAAGTATCCATACGAACCAAGCGATCAGTTCTCCTTTTTCTAGCTTTTTCTTTGCAAAGAGTCCTCGCTGACCATGAGCGGGGTGAGCAGGATTGTTGATCAACCTTCATGGGATCAATACACACGTCCCTTGAATTATACGTCAGTTATCATCAGAGCCGATCAGAGCGATAGAGTCTGTAAAGATGTGTTCTATGGAAGATGAGACAGTCAGGGATAGATGAAACGAAATGGAACATGACTGACTGAATAACAACTCTGTCATTCGGCTTATGAACAGGGGGTGGTTGTTTCGAACGAATGAACACTGTGACCTCTGGAGGTAGGTTTGAGTAGAACGGAGCAGTTAAATAATGAACATCCGAAGGCCAATTCGCAGGCGGTGGATGAGCCGGTTTAGGGGGAGCTAACGGAGCCATCAATGAGAGTAGAGTAAAGATCACTGATGATGGGTTGGTCGAGGATTCGAAAAGGAGTAGAAGCAAGCACAAGAAGGATTCCTCAGATAAACTCTCTCTCTCTCTCTCTCAACATTCACACCTGACGATACGACATCAGATAGATCGTCCATCTTAACTCTCAAGTTCTGTTGTCTATACGTGTAGCACAGATCCATATCTTTTTGATCGTGTAGAATGACCTTCTTCCGGAGAGTTGGCGAGAGACTATACGTTCAAAGTCGGCTCTTGTTCCAGGCTAGTGTTGTTACCGTCCAGGTATGTGTCTCTTTCGAACATCTCTCCCGAAAGCTGAACATCAACGTTTGACTTGTGCTCCGTTTCACTGTTAACCTGATTTGTTGGAATGAAAACTTCCGGTCTCAGAGTGCGTGTATTCTGCATTTGATCACCGATCGAATAGGATTCATACAGGAATGTAAAGGAGAATCAATGCTCCCTACTCTCGCCCCCCAGGGCGACTGGATCTACTACTCTCGACTTCCATACTATCCCTCTACATCATTTCTCTGCGCTCCTTTCCAACGTGGGGACCTTGTCATCGCTACACATCCCTATCTTCCGGAACGGACGGTCGGTAAACGGATCATCGCCATGGAAGGGGATACCGTTGAGGTCGATCCGGGGAATCTGAGAGCGGTATCAGGAAAGGACGGTGGGAAGGGCTGGGTGAGAGTGCCGAAAGGTCATGTCTGGCTTCAGGGAGATAATCTGAGTAATTCGACAGACTCGAGAGATTATGGCCCGGTACCGATGGCATTGATACTGGCCAGAGTGGAAGGCCGGGTAAGTTGAACACACATTCCTCAATCTTGCTCTAATTATTCCTGTGTGGTGTAACGAGTTTAACCACGTCTTTTCAACGATCCGTATTTCTGCTCTAGATCTGGCCGACATGGACGGATTTCAACAACAACTTAAGATGGTATCGAGACTACGAGGAAGATACATGAACTGTTATCATCTTTACTTCAATTGCTAAATCTCCAAAACATCAATTGTCATTTCATTCTCTCCCTGCCTACGTTGAGATCTCAGTCAACTTGGATATGACGACTGCCGATCTGGGTTGGAGAACGAGCTGGATGTAGAACGGGAGATGCGTAGAAGGGACAAACAAACAAACAGAGCAATGATTAGTCTTTGGGCGGAAGCAGATTTGAACAGCAGAGACCAAACGGACCTTATTTAAATCTTTCAAGACTGCTCCAGCGAACCCGGTTACACTGCTTAGCTCGACCCGATAATGCCCTTCGAGCGCCCATGGTTCTGGAATCAGTAGGTAATCATCCTTGGCGGGTAGCTTTGTGTTCCAATTGAAGATGAACAGGTGGTTTGCTCTCGTAAACACGACCAACCTCGACTCCTGTTTTTGTTGTTGTCACAAGAACAGGGAAGAAAATTTCCCAAGGGTCAACTATCCCTCCGGTCTTCTCTCCGCGCATTCATGACAAATACAAACAACACTGAAAGCCGAGGGACTAAAGAACTCACCTCGTCCTGTGTCCATACATGCCCAAGCTCCGCACTTCCCCACTGTCCTCTTTCCTCAGCCTCTAACATCTCTCGGTCAAATTGAGCGAGGTCTCTGTATCTCAGGTCGCGCGAAAAGTCGGCGAGGTCCCATTGACGACGACAGTGAGTGGTGTGAAACCCGTTCTGTACCGACGGAAAAACGAGCCACTGAGGAGAATTACATGGCGACCGTCAGCGCTCGGACGGGCAGAACAGAGAGGGATCAGCAAGAGAAATACATACTTCTGGATGACCGAACTGAATGATTGAACCAATACAGAAGGCAGAGTGTATCAGAAAACGGTACGAAAACTCAAACAGATCAGATGAGAAATGGCTTACTTCGTTGCCCATGAAATCTACGGAAGAGAAACAAGCCAAAACAACATCGATGAACCTCCGAAAATCACAAAACTACTTCAAATTCAACTTAGAGCCGAGCAAAACTCACTCATGTAACCCTCTCCGGCGAAAGCGAGGACCATCAATCGAAGCATCTTATGCAGAGCCATGGCTCTATCAGAAGAAACCGTTTTTAGAACTTCTGATAAATGCAGACATGCGGGGCTATATCTACCGAAACACGTACCGTTCCACTTTTGGTGTAGGTACTTGAAAGACAGACATCTGAGTGTAGATCTCATCATCGAAGAGCCACTGAGACATCGTTTTTCCGCCTTCTATGCATTGATCATCTGTGAGAACATGTTGTGATGAGCTAGGAATCGATAATCTTAATCAGGGATGTAGAAGAGGACCTGTAGCAAGACGTACGACTTTCAACAAACGCGATAGTCTTTTCACCAAGCTGAAGCCTCCTATTGCCTAACGAAGCAACGATATCCTTGACAGACCAATCTGCATCATCCGGCTTAGTCTTCAATAAGTGAAACACTGTAGGAAAGAAATGAATCGTTCCGTTAGACTCTTCTTAAGGATCCGCTTCGCTAGTGGAAATTTGGTGCTTACGATGGTACGCTGGACCTAATGTCAAACGATAGTCAAATCCCAGCCCTCCGATATCTGTCGGAAGAGCCAATGTTGGGAATCCAGCGGTGTCTTCCGCTATTGTTGTTACGAAAGGAAACAGTGTTTTCTTTGCCAAGTCGAATGTAAAGGGAAAGGAATTATCAGAACACAAGTTTCACATCAATGGGGGGGGGGGGGCAATCA